>JAUZND010070857.1:0-17052 GCA_034780555.1 Coelogynopora nodosa
CACGATGGACCCCCCCCCCCCCCCCTCTCCCCTTCCCGACCACAGTCAGCCCTGGCCGGCTACCTCCGCCTGGTGTTGATGATGGAGGGATGGCAAGCACCATTGGCCCCCCTCCTGGAGCTGGCCGCCCTGTGCAGAGGAGATGTTCGTCGTGCCGTCAACATGCTACAGAGCTGTGTTTTTACCGAGCCTGGCTCTCACACTGGAATGCTGCTCTTGCCGCGGGTGGGCGTCTCGTCTGTTCTTCACTTCTTAACTCTTGTCAGCATACATAATTAATATATTGTTATAACAATTATTTTTTGATAGTCCTTAAAGCAACAAAGGTTGGGGGATTATCACATTGACCCACCGGTTTTGATCGTATCCCATTTTCATTTCTTGTTTAATTCTTATAGCTCTTTCTAATATATTTCCCTTAAAATATACTGAAGAACTTAATGACTTTATTTGATCATTTACTTCCTACCATATTTTCAACAAAATTATTTATTTAATGACCACACAGCTTTGTTACTAGTTTGTTACCAAACGTTAGTTAAAGAACAAAATTGTGTGTATATATATATATGTATATACCTATATATAGAAAATGTGCACTTTTTTTCTCCACCACAACAGGCCGATGACCTGATCTCCTTACATCACCGACCTCTGGACAACACAGTAACCTCTCTCATGTCCTCCATTCGCGGTGTCCATCGTCCCTTTACCCGCCCCCTCACCACCACCACCACAACAACCACAACAGCTACCGACAACTCCTTCAATGACATATTCACCACCGAGGCAGCCACAGTCCCCGCCCCAGCCACTGACACTGTTATAGCAGCCAGTGAGGCCCGCGACAACCTGTCTCCCAGTGAAGTGGCCGCGTGTGATCACTCTCTGTCCCTCCTCTCGACCTATCTCGATTCGTTGAGTGTGCTGGAGAGTGTTGGAGCATGGCCGACCACACGTCTTCACGAAGAACTGACGCCAAGCTGCAGTGAGGAAGCTGCTGACGGTGTGGCGGCTGTCGGAGAGCTCAAAGAGGGTCTGTGTCACAGCTTACTGCATTACTGGATCGGTCGATGGAGAGAGGAATCGCCGTCTTTGTGTACTGATGGAGGTGTTACACAACTCTCATCTGCTCCTCAGGACGCTTGGTATGTGGTGCTCACTCTGAACTGGGCTGGCTGATGATGGTTTACTAGCCGACTGGGACATTTTGACCTGTTACCAGATTTCTTAAAATTTAAGGGAAATACTATTAATCGTATCTAAAAGTAACTTTTTCCACATTTTATTTAAATATATTCTCATCTAAGAAATGAAATTAATTAGTCGTTTATATTATATTTTTAATATTTAGATGTTATAATTTTCGTTTGATTACTTTGAATTTTTAGTGAAGCCAACAGTTTTATATGAATTATTATTTTGTAGAACGGTTTTTTAAATAATGATAGCCTAATATAGTCTTGGAAGTAAATTTCCAGGTTGACAACACTATCAAGCTATGCCAGTACTTGATTTTACACAGTTTAAATAACATTAAAACATAAAAAATATGATAAACGTATGAAATATTTTATTGTTAAACGGGATGTCGCATAAAAACTAGCCCCTTAATAATTTTGGCTTCAATTCCCTGAGCATTATATCATAAATGCTGACGAATCATATTAAATAGAAATCATTTGAAAAGTCTGGTCAGAGATTATTGATTTAGTGTAACATAATTTTATGACAGCTATCTTTATTATATCATTAATTTATGTAATGCTAAACTCTTGCCGATTTGAAAAAGACTCTAATTATAATATTAATTTGATTTTAAAACTATCTGCATGTTTCATATTCAAAAAAATTGCTTGACAACAGGATTTCCGAGCTTTTTGTTACTATAAATATGCTATTCTACTAACATGCTTTATATTAATACTAAATGCACATATTTTTCTTATTATTTTATCCATTTTTATTGATAATAGATATTAAATAGAAAATTAATGTTAAGATTTGAGGAAGACTTTCATATCTGTCTGATCTGTAATTACTTAAATTAATAGAAGCATTATTTCTTCTCAGTTTCTTATGAAAAGTTCACCATTGTGGTCGTATGTCGACAAAGAAAGATAAGCATATTAAATTATTATATAGCATTGACTTTCTTGACTAATTTTTTATTTATTAAAATTTACAAATGTGTTATTTAAAAATAATAACGTATACAAGTTAATAAGAGTTTGTTTTTCAAAAGTTTTTTTAAGCCAATTATTTAGATAAAAGTACTATTTAGTCTAATTAGTGCTTCGATACCATTCGAGCACCGTTTTTATTGTCACAATTGGAGTACTAATTAGGTGGGAGTTTCCTGCAATTAAAATTATTAGATCTATTACAAGATTATTCGTTCACATATATTTGATACTCCTATTTAGCTTTAAGTAATAATTAAATACAAACTTCCAAATTATATTATTAATATTATGATCGGTTGAATTTCAAACTTTTTGTTTGTATGTTTCCTATTCAAGGGTAAACTTACTACTTAATATTTAAATTACGAAAGCGCTGAACATTAAAAGTGTCTAAATGGGTGAAAATATAATACATTCATCCAATACAAACTTCACACCTCGTGAAATATGGTTTGTGTTAGGAACACCCTTTGCTTGAGAAACCTTAGAATATTATCCGCTGACGAAACACAAGGATAATAATATAATTCCTAAAGATAATCCGTATATTTTGTTGAAATAATCTCTACATCCTTCCGTCCCTTGCCACCGTTCACCTTATCCAGCGGAGAGAACTCCTCGTTCACCCACTGCCATTATGACGTGCAGCAACATCTGCCTCTGAGCAACCGTCTACATGCTAGAAGCATGTTTGTGGACCATCTTCCCTACATACGTCATATGGCGTCTGTGGAGGCGATGAAGAGAATGACATCCACAAAGAGAAGGTGAGCTCTGCTATGGATTGTCCTTTCTCCCGTTCACGCATTGGTTTGTATATTGTAATGTAGATAAAAGTTCTCCACTGTTAGTCAGTGTTAGCTATTGTTCTCCTCTGTACAGTCAGTCACAGAGGAGAAAAGAAATAATCCTTTGATGACAATATTTCTTCTCTCAAAACTACATTGAATATTAGAATTTGGTTATTTTTCTTTTTAATTATTGACTATATAAAACATAATTAATAGATATAATGTATGATATACTTACTATTTTTATGCGGGAAGTGTATTGTAATAATATTAATATTTTTATATAAATTGTTTAAATATCAAAGCGAAGATTAATTCTTCACAAATATTAATCTATATAAAGTGTAGACATGTTTTAGAAATAATTTTAATAATAGACACCCGGTTAATGCTGTAAAATTTAAAAAATATGTATAATAGGTTCAAATTCATGTTATAATAGTCTATGTGAATAAAGTTGAGATATATCTTCTATCACTAAAAGAATAAGATTGAGATAGGTTTCTTAGAGATTTAAGAACATCTCATATCATATAAATCAAAAAATATTTTGAAGATATATCTATATATAATAGTTTTACGGGAAAATAAGATACCTTTCTAGATAATTTAAATGTTATGGACCAACAAAATTAACTACCGAATAATTATTGTTAAAGTTATTTTAACATATCGCTCTTATAGTTTATTTATGTATTAAAATTAATAAAAATGACATCAGTTCCTGCGATGGATGTGTATGTGGTAGAAAAGTGGGTTGAAGATTAAAATTTGTAAATTGAATAAATGTAGAATACAAATATATTGACAAAACCAATGAAGGCAGTTGACAAATTGAAAAAAAGCCCTTGAGAAATTTATGAAGGTGTTTACCAAAGTGACAACGAATACAGGGCTTCTAAAGGTCACATTCTTAATACTCAAAATAAGTAAAATCTAACAAAAAATAACTGAAAATGTAGAATGAATCCCTGGGTCACCGAGGTATATAAGAAAAATTCTCCCCACAAAAGTAAGTTGTTAAAATTATGAAATAAATAAATATTTATCTTTAAATATCTCAATCCCAATATAGAAGCTGCTCTATCTATGTACATATAGCTAGTATGGGTAAAATGTATTTACCAAAATGAATGACATTTTCACATTATATCGGTATTGTTGTCTAAATTTAGGGGGTGATTTCTGTCCATTTTTATACTTAAGAAATACAGTCATTATATATTTCGAAATAATTTTTATACGTAAAAATATACATTATCTCCTAGATTGGGATAGTAAATATTTATGTGCTTTCGAGAGATATCTTATTATCAGAGAGATATTAAACGAGGGTTTTCTCTATATCTCCACTAACTATCTCACTAAAACTAAACTATACTATTCATATTATGCTAGTGTCACAATCAGTCGGTATAGATCTTTCTGTTTAAGATACGTAAAATCTTCTAAAACTTTTATGACACTATTATAAATTTTACAGAAACTATTTTATCTGAAGCCTAATTGAATGAATGTTGAACAGGATTATTTTATCAGTTAACATTTGTAACGTATGTGATAATAATTGATTATTTCAAGAATATTAATATTTGTAATATATTAATCAATATTTTTATATTTATATTTATTTATATTTATTAATTATTTTAAAATATTATTTTTAACTTAGACATGCAAAATGAATCTCGTGAGTTGATGTTCTACTTTAGCTTCAGCTGTACACTTTATACATTTTCATTTGATGTTATTTGCTTAAAACGAAAGAACACATTATATCGTTACAATACACGGATTACATTGTGAAATATAGCGTGAACTGTTAACACATTTTATTGATTTAAAAACAATTCTGTCTAAATGATCTACCATTAATGTTTTTGTTTTATCAATCTATTTTCAGATTTTTCCACTATTTCGATAAGATTGCGTTCAACATTAAGGACTCAACACTTGATTCCCTCTGCCAAGATTTTTAATGTCACTGTACCTCATGCGCAAACTTAGGTTTTATTGTGTCGTATTTATATTATTTAATTAACTATTTTTGGTACTATTAAATGAGTCAATTATATTTTTATATTTTTATAAGAAAACGTTTTATTTAAAGTTATTGTAGATATTGTATTGTTTTTGACAGGATAAGGATTATAATAAATTTATATATATTTTAGACTTTTTTCTTTCTTGTTTTACGTGTAGATATGAATAATTATTGAATATTTGAATTCATATTTCGATTTCAGATAGAACAGCACTTTTTTTGTAATATTATAACATATTATTTTCTGATAATTATCGTCATAACATTTTTCACACGAAACAGCAAACGTTTGTAGTAATGAATGTGTATACTACTAATAAGTAAAATCATTATTCTACATATTAAAACATCAAATTTACGTAGTTCATGCTACTCATTAAATATAACTGACTAGGCGCGCGCTGATTCAATGGTTCGATAATAGCGCTTATGTAACGTACAGTTATTTCGGATGCTGGTTGTTTGTTAAAGCTCTTTCTATTAGTGGAAACACAATCGAAACTAAATACGTCCGAAAATTAAATTACCAAGACTTCAGTTTGATTAAACACTTATTTAATTAATTTTTTTAATATACTTATTGATAAACAAGCATCTATTGATGAAAATAATTCATAATCGAAAGTACAATTTTCTTGTAAAATGGTACTAGTCTTTTATGTATCAATTGGATAACTAGGACCTATATAATTTTTAGCTGGTTGATTTCATCCGTATAGTAAACATTATTTTTTGATAGTAAGCCTTTATATAATAGAGTCATTTTCACTTATTTTATTTCAAGTTATTCATTCTGAATATTTAATATTAATCTTGACATAACAAAAAACCATATATGGCTTTGATAATAAGTGTAGTTTTAAATGTTTGTTACTTTCATAAGTATATTTTAAGATGTAGTATATTATAGAAGTTCTTCTTAAAGTATCGATATATGCTCACAGTACAAATTGATTGTCGTGTATACATACACCTATAACGTTCAAAAAATTGGAAATACAAAAACTCAAATATTTTACACTCGACAAATTTTTGGCACTTTTTTCAATAATGAATGTTACTCTACGCGAAGACTCATTAAATATTATTTGAGGATTTTGAAATACCAATCACCTAAAAAAATAATGCATTGATGTAAATTTTTATACATTTCAATATAATTCTTATCATAATTTTCTATATAGAAAGATTGCAAAGCAGTTTTAAACCACTACTGCATATCTCACTGAAAATATGGTACAAATGCAATAAATATTAATACAAAATATAAAGAAAATTATTGACTACGAAATTATATGGTTGAACCTTATTTTTCACGTGGTGGTCCGATACAAAGGAATGCAAATTTGCAAGAAGCACAAATCGTTAAAGCACTTTCAGAGCCTTTTGCAGAAACACGTATATCAACAAGCCTACAAAAAGAATGCAACTGGTGCTGATTTAAGGAAAATAATAAAAAAAATGGTTTTATTGCCACTGAAGTCAAACAAATGCTTTTAAGAATGATGAACAGGGACAACAAAGAAACTTTCTTAATAAACTATAATGCATCATATATATGTATCATGCAACTTTTATATCGTGCTTTGTTCATATTTACGGCACAAATAATATTCAATACTTATATAATAACATAAGACATATAAGATGTATATTTTTTGATGTGCTGAAATTTCTCTATTTTACATTTGTTCGATGTTTAAAAATGGTCAATAATTCTTCGTGGGTACTTAATATGTTATTTAATATATATATATAATGTATCGAAATGTCTAGCCAATGGACAAAATGAGATATATAATACTTTGCCTCAAAATTAATGTAGAGGCAGTTACTGTAAAACTCACTAAAAAGTTTAATGAAGCATATTTTTACGTACATGATTACACACATACGGTAGTGCTTATTACATCGCATTATGTAGGCTATATTATAACCCTGTGAAAGAATTAATATAAATAAAGCGGAAAACGTAAAAATTTATAACAATTTGTTGTCTTTGCTGTAACCAAGAACTATGTGGTTAAACTTAAATCTGGAGAAAAATCCGGAAGTTATCTGCAAATTAATTATAATATACAAAATAATACGATATGCAAAATTTTAACATTAAACGTCCTTTAACAAGTTAATTGAAAAAACTTTTAAAATTAAAAACATATTGTGCATTTAGAAAATCAGTTAAATTCATAGAAATAATAAAATTTATATATGTATATTATATAAGTGAAACCATTTGGATTTACTTTTTTAATTTTGAAGGAAATATAAGTTTTTTGTTGTTGTTTCTTAATTCTGAATTTGAATGGAAAATGGATCGATAAGTTTCTTTAAATGATTCCTTAAAATTTAAACATATTCTTTCATTTTTTAATTTTTTTTAAAGAAAAAGGTATTTAACGCGAACAAATTCAGGCATTTGAATTGAAAATTATTTATGCTTATTAAATGTTAAGAAAAGTGCATTATAATAATTCATTATCAACAATAACTTTATTTAAATTATACATGCTGCATTTCATAAAGTAAAATAGTTTCCTTATGTTATAACAGTTTCTGCGATAATGGTGCATTCCAACAAAAAATTCTAAAAACCTCCTCATGCATGGCTGTATCTAGCTATATCACTACAGGTGAAGAGTTCACTATAGTATAATAATAACAATTAGAAATCAGACTACATGTCACACGCGTACATTGTATATACGAGAATCTGCCCCCTTCAACAACGGCCGATAGAGGGTTACTATAATGGCAGAAAATGTCGAATAATTTATGAAAAATACATAGCGAAACGCTCGATTATTTAAATTATGCAACTACATCCATATGGGGTTAAGCTATAGCCTAGGGAACCGGTTTATTGAGATGTCATTTTGTCACATTGAATAATAATAAAGAGATATTTATTATAAGTGGATTGATATCAACAGACATTGTTGCATCGAAGCTAATTAATTCAAGCGAATTTATTCCCTCATTTAAATATTGAGAAAGAGTGATCTATACCCTGTTACCTAACCTGATTTGCAATTACAATCATAATCGCAATTGCAATGACCGTGACACATACCTATATTCTCGTAATTAATTGTATTAATATATTTATATACATAATATTTTTGGTATCATCTACAATGTTAATTTGTTCCTTGACATATTTGATGCGCAATTTAATATATAATTATACCTGCTTAATTAAACTTGGATAAATTCAATGGCCCTTAAGGTCGTATAAGAAACATTACGATCCATTAACGGACAACAATGTAAATACATTAAAATAGTTAATTTGAACAAAAGTAGTTAAAATTTGATAGCGTTTCGCTAATACAATAATAGATACTGGTCATCGTTCTCGATTGTTTGTAAACCTAATGCACCAGTGCTGATAACAACACACAACGCACTATAATCCAGACTACTATAACTATTAGCCTACTTATTAATCCATAAATATATATGGTCTACACTTATATTACACAGGTACATATCCTCTAATATGCTCGGCAAATACAACAAACAAAAATATTTAAATAATAAATGTTGTGGCATGATAAATATTTATATATTTGTTAAATTACAATATATTAATACTGAAATTGATAATATATTTAAATAATAGTACTTAAATAAATGCATAGTTTTATCATATATTTATACTTATACTTTAAATGTATGGAAATATATTAGTAATTTACGGGTAATAAAAAGTTTTTTTATATATTCTTTCTAATTATATTTCCATATATGGTGATATCATTTACAGAACAAATATTTAGGAAGTGTGTATGTGAACTTCATCCAATAGCTTGATATAACATATGACATTATATAATAATGTTTTGTATAATGCAATGCTGAAATAAAATCCGGATATATTCATTTATTAAACATACAAAAAGACATAAAAAATTTACTTTGAAAATAGAAGTATAAATATTTAGCCTATACTCAGAGACGAGAAAGAACTTCCATGAAGACAGCAGTATGTATATGTATTACTCATACTGGTTATAATTTCTATTTCTTCCGTTTGTCCGCTTGTTACCTTCGCGACCATTACAACAATAACGAGAGCCTGCTAGTGTTTACAGTTTTAATTTTAGGGGAGCAGACTAGCAGGAAATGGTTGTGTAGCAACCCGATCTAGATTTCTGAGAGGCATTCATTCGTTCAACTATGCGGTAACTCTAGATGCAAAATTGATAAAATTGGTAAATTATAGTTGTATATGGAACCAAAAAAGTTGTGGTTACTTTCTGTCCATTAAAACCTTTAATACGTACAGCATGCAATAGGCTATCTTACACTTTTTATTGGTATTAAAACGATAGTATTTTAAATAAATTATTTTGGATTTTGATGTATAGGCACAAAGAAAATAGAGGATATATCCTATGTTATTTTTGTATAGGGAGTACGTTTTACATTTCCATTTTAATTTATAAATTAGATTATCATTTACGCGAATTGTTATTCTATAATTCTATTATTTTTAATGAGGCGTATATTATATATAAAAAAATTATTTGCTGTAAAAGTGCTAAAGTGACTTGTTTGAGATATTAAAGTATTTATACAAAATTATTTTAGATGCATAAATTAATGTCAAGTTACATAATATTTGTAGAGAAGTCATATCATTTTTCGAAAATACAAGATGCCCACAACGGAATCGTGAAAATCTTGCATAACATACACCTTAAGTATAGCACTAAACCTTTTTCAATGATTTTATTGTATACACTATAATAGTCATTATCCATGGACTCTCATATATATATATATAGTACAATATATGTATATACATACTCTCTAAGCTTTCTCTTACCCTCCTTCAAGTAAATGAGTTTTAATTGAAAAAACCAACCTGTCGACCATGACAAGTGTTTTCGTATAAAATATTTCTATCATTGAACATTACAGCTGGATCTGACTTCTCTGATTACTCATGTCGACAGTTTTTGAATGACCACAATGTTTCACTTTACCAGTGATGTCTCTGCATAAGTTATTCTAATAGTTTAGAAAAATTTTAATTTTTTTATTCCTCTTTCGGTAAAATATATGGGCCTTATGAGTAAATCATGTTATTATTTGATAAACGATTTCATTGTCGAAGAGATTTAATCATAGAAAAGTTGTGATTTATTGTATGTCCACAAATTAAGAAGAAAATACCGAATGAAATGTTAGACGTATGAAAGGGCGCACAATAGTGAGCACTCATGTTCAAAGCACATAAAATCAATAGTTACGAAACTGTATAGTGGATACATATGCGAGTGGCATGTTGATAATGACATCATTTGAATATAAAATTTTCTTGTATTTAAATGTTGATAGTCCTAAATAAAAAATATACCCTTCGCATAATTTCCCAATGCTTCAATTTTTGATTAAAAATAATAATCGGCACTTTCAAAAATATCTTAAACATGTTATTGTCTTCATTTTGATGATTTATTGAAGGTTATTTTATACTCTAATTCTAAAAATTCAAATTAAAATTTTTATTAAGAACATCTTTGCTACTATATATAATATACAAATATTTTGATATATATATATATAGTAATATATTATTGTCATGTAATTGGTTTATATAAATCGAAAATGAAATATTGAAATAAAATTTATTGAAATATATTCGTATGTACGCATAATAAATACAAAGTTAACACATACATAAATTTCTTATATATAAAACTGAAAATAAATAACATAATATAATTTCCTAAAGTTAGGTATAGTGCAACACAGTCGAAGTCATAGGTCATATTAAGTCATATTTTTATGTCATTAAGGTAAAAATAATATTAGGAACAAAACACTCTTTTAGATAATTTTGATAAATTTCTTTAGACAGAATTGAATCATTATACTATTGTTTATTATTTATTACAGGATTCTTTTTCAATCTAATAATAATCGTATAGTATAGTTAAAACAAAAATTAAACACTAATTTAATAAAAACGAACAACATTTGGTATCAACAGTTATGAACACAAATTCGAAAACATAAATGAAACATTATTATATAACAATTTAATCTTAGATAAACAACATACAACATTAATAAAGAACAATATAAAGTTATAACAAAGTGTGGTTCTGTACATAATATTATGATATAACACTTATAAGATATAAATTATTCAATATGGAAGAAAAAATAACTTTGCTAAGAAGCAACTGACACTTTAAAAGTAGACAATAAATAGGAAATCATAAATATAATTATTACTAAAATAATTTTGAAAACATGCTATTATAATTAATCCACTAAAAATATGAAAAATAACTGCAATATGTTAAACAGCAACATTCTACAAATTATTATTTAACTGGCATTGGCTTTAACAGACGTATCACGTCTACATTTAACAAAACAATTATTCAATTTAATAAAGTTAAATAAATTTGAATAATTTCAGTAACGATCAATTGTAGATAATTTAGTGTTTTTTAATTTTTTTTGGTATAAATCTATAATTTTCTGTTAACACAATATAGACATAGTATGTATATAATATAATATATAAGTATAATATAGACTTATTATAGAAAACTGTGACATTAATAAATTATGTTAATTTGGTTTGATATATAATTTTATTATGTTATGTTAATGAAACAATCAATGTATTTAAATTTATTATATTGAATGAAGCATACGGCTAAAATAATCTTACAATTTTATAATAGCCATTCTAAAAATGTGTTGGATGGACAATGTAAGCGCTGATAAATGTTCGTTCAATTATATCAAACAAAACATGTCGACATCCAATTTATGTCCAGGTGACATTTATTAGTGAATATTAAGCCATTGATGGTTAAGAGTAAAGCAGCATTTTTTAAACTATAAAAACATTGTCGTTAACTAGGAAAACAAACGCATGAGATAAAATATATTCAATTAAAAAAGTGACATATCTACACTTTTAATACATCGAGATATATTTTTGTTTGAAATAAATGCGTCGAAAAAATATTTTAAAGTATTTACCCGTGTGCTTAATAACATTAAGATATGTCAGTTTAATATATATGTTTCCAGTAATTAAATATTTAAAGTAGTACATACTAATAATATTATAATATTGTATATTATGTACAACGAGGCACTATAAGTTGATATGAACTTTTTGAATTCGTTAACAGTGATGGAAATAAGGATTAAATTTGCACTTGTACAGACTAATTTTTTTACTTGTATACCATAGCCAAATTTTTTACTGGTCCGGATACATTTGGAGTGTTTTAATGGCTTGGTTTAATCTGTACTACAAATACTTTGAAAAAACTACTAGTCCAGCCGGACTAGTAATCAACATTTTTGCTAGTTCGGCAGACTTTTTACTTGCCACCAGACCACCGGACTAGCGCTATTTCCACCACTGGTTAATGAAATAAAAGGTTATTAAAAATAGCTATCTCATATTGGACGGAATGAGGAAGGATATATTCAAATATGTATAAATCACATTAAATAAAATATCTATATACAATGAATTAAATAAGTGCAGCTTACACAAAAATGAAGTTAGGGCCTATGTTATGCATTAACATGAAACTGATCATTACGTTATTAATAAATCGCATGTATGATGTTTAAATAAAAAAATCTGTCTCTCTTAAAATATAGAAAAATATCAATGTTATATTTCTATTGTAGGGCAAAAGATGTATCCTTTTAAAACCTATTTTATCATATTTTGTTAATAAAATACAAAAGGAAAAAACGTACATGTCAATAAATATTTGCATACAGAAGTCACTTTTATGTAAATGTAGTTAAAATATTGTGTTGTTTCGTTGAAGTGTACCTTCATTGTGTTTCATTGGGATACCGTTGCGCTTGTAGAACGTGTTCTCAATGAGTTGTGTTCTTCCATGAGGTGGTTTTTTAATATCTTCGACCTTAATTATGTCATCTAGACGCCAACCATAGTCCAATGAAGAAAGAATTGGAAATTCAAATTTATTGTCAGGATTTTTTTTATAACGAGTACGAAGATATAATGATCTGCAACGAAAAATAGAAACGCTGAATCAATTTCCATCTGAATTTGAAATAAAAACAGTTGTATACAGAGTAATTAATATACTGAAAACCATAGTGATCGGATACATGCATCAATAATAATTCAGTAAATTTTATTAAGTAAAACAAATCCGATGTCTACGCTTAAAACATGTTAATGGTAATTAAAAATAATACTTCTACTATTTAAAAATAAAATTAGAGCGCATTATTTTATATGTAGACTAATACGAAAAACCACATTTCTTAAATCCCTGTTATACATTTAAGTAATTTGCAATCGCGAATGTCTTTTAAGTACTATTTGTGTTAAACTTAATACTATAAATCATACAAGAAAGGAAGATTTTTTATTGAATTTAAAAATAAATATACCAAAGAATATTAACACATAAAATGGATTTTAAAGTAATTTTTTGTGTTTTTATTTTTTAAAGGTTCGTTTACATATAAAAGATTTATAAAATGAATCAGATATTTGAAACAATAATAAAATGATAATCATTATCATGCATAATGTAAAGTTTCTATATAAATGTGGTGTATTTTTAGATATCAAAATTGCGAACATTCAATAAAATTTAACAATGGTTTAGTTATTTAGATAAACATTTTACATTGAATTCCTTATATATATTTTTTAATACGATTATTAAACTGATACATTAATAAGATAATAATAAGAAAAAGCCCAATACCGAATATAGCACCACATACAAAAATTTAATGACTCTAGATTAACCGCACCCACAGTTTGCCAATATGAATCAGATTAACGGATTAACGATTTTGCTATACTGAATACTTAATTTTATAATTTAATTATTTTACCAATCTAAATCCGAGATAAACATTAAAATTAACTTGTCTCCACTTGTATTCGACAATTGTAGGCCTATATTATGAACGTTACATCATAGAATATTGTCAACAAAATATCTAGACAGTTTTTAACCAATAACTGAAAAAAAAGTTAAATATTTTGTGACAGAAATGAATTTAGAGTATTAAATGACATAATTGATATAATTACATAATTTTTAAATATATTTTTTTACAAAAAATCCGCCGAATGGACAAAATTACAAGTTAGTGCTGTCTGCTTTCAAAGAAATTCATACTAAATTTTGTTTATGACAACATTTAATTTAACTAAAATTGAGAGGAAGGTTCAATTTTTCGTTTAACTCATTAATTAAAATATTTTTTTAATGTAAAATGTTTGGACACATTATTAAAGGCAATTTTCAATAAATTAACCAAATTATTATTTTTTGTTTTTACATTGTAATATATATTTATGTTATGTTAAAGTTCACATGGTTTATATTTAGCTTAGTTAAAATGTACTACAACGCTTTGAAAACAAACATAAACAAATGGTAAATAACAATAGGTAACAATGTTAGCCTGCCAAGTCTAGATAGTATTAAGTGACTTGGGTGAAGTAGATCTTGGCTACTAATTAAACTCGTTAGAAATATTATATGAAGACTCCATTCATCAGCAAATGATTAACGGTAATAAATTTTGCTCATTTAATAATTGAAACTTAAAAATTTTGTATTAATTTTCAAGTAAACATTTAATAATAAATAAAAAAGTTATGAAATACGTTATTTACAAGTATAAAAAAGTTTTTATAACTAAAAATACTTAAATAAAGCAAACATATATACTCTTAATTGTTAAATTTAATTGTCGATGTTATATAAAATTATATATATAAACGTTTAAAATAACAATATAAATTTTAATATATTTAATAATAGTATTAAACATTTATGACACGCATTTTATTATTTCAAGGTTGGTGATTCGAAAATGTGTAGCTATGTATTCATTAGCGAGGGAGTGGAAATTATAGCTGCGTAACGTTACAAATTGAGTATTAATGTCATAAATTTCTTTGCTATAGTCATAGAGAAGACTAAAAATAAGAATATAGCTATACAGTTTCGAATTTGTTGAAATTCCGAGTTGTTAATTCATAAGATTTCTTAACTTCAAATAATTATAATATTGTACATTTTATCATAATTAAAATAGTAACTCATAATGTAAATTCAGGAACCGCTCAAAAGGGCCTGCTAGCATTTTGCACATATGCAATTGAAATTAAAAAATATTTAATTTTTTAAATTAGAGATACTCTTTTTCTTAATTGATCACCCCCGTCTCGGAAAATAATGAGTGGCTGCTGAAACGAACTTAGATAAAAAATATAACTTTACGTACCGTCCCTTTCCTTCATGGGAAAAACCGTCGTATAATAATGCCTTTGTAGATGGTGACGCCGGTCTCATTTCTTTAAAGTCTTTTATGTCACTCAGGTTAAGTTTTGATAAAATTTCATCATCAAAGTTTCTCACGGTTCGGCGATAGTCTTTAGTTTTTCCTTTTTCAGCAAGTTCTTTCATCCTGTCATTAATTTCTGGAGCTCCCAAACGTCGTTTGTAAACGTCCATTTGATTAGATTCGACGGCCGAGGGATCTTTTCCTGCATTTTTACATTTGACATACCATCGCAATTGTGCTTCACTTTCAGTTTTATAGCGAGCTGCCAAAGCCGCTTGACGCTGAGTGTCGAAGGGAAAGTTTCGTGACATTTAGCACGAACGCTTGTACCTACTGAATATAGCTGAAGTGTGAGTCAATATTACTTATTAACATGAATTATCTCTTATCCTGAAAGGTAACAAATTTTTGATGTGACTCAATTTATAACTGGTTGTTTGAGTGCTGTTGCAATACGTGTCCAATCAAACGTCGTAACACTCTCGTTAGGTAATTGAATCCAAAATAACAACTAAACTTTTAATACGAAAAAATTGTAATATCACTGTTTGATTTCCTAAAATTGTTGAAAATAATCACGATTATAATTTAAATCAAATTTAAAATAAATGTTGATCGATGTTGTAAAATATACAAAACTTTCAAAAATCATTATCAAATTAGAATGTCTACGCATAAAGATTTAATGAAATTCGTTTAATTAAGTGAATTTCTATATGTCTAAATAAATTATTTAACAATGTAAGGATGAAATCTATATTTTTACAAAGTAGTTGAAAATGAAAAAAAATCTATGCCACATTATTACGAATTGATATTATACTGTTACCGTGTTATAAAGGTGGAAACTTGTAATCTATACTTTATCCAATCGTTACTCACAATGAAATTTTTCACTTTTTATTGTCCAATTAGTTCAAGCGATCAAAGCTAATAAATATCTTGAACTCGAACAAATTTAAACCATTTTTTACCAAACTAATTTTATGAGATCCCTAAAACCACATATGAAAAATGGACATAATTCGAAATTACAGAAAGAGGTATTATTTGGATAAATCGAGACAAGCCGATATTTGACACCAAAAAGTGCTTATACTAAAACATCATTAGTTTATATTTGTCCCGTAAATATATTATTAATTAATCGAAACATGTACATACAAGATAGTCTAAAAAAATTTCTATGCAAAAGAAAAATCACAATAAAATTTAAAGTTTAATACAATTAATACACAAAAAAACCAAGCTTTCACCTTTCATCAAGAAGGCATAATCATGGTGTTTTCATAAGATATCGTTAGATTAAAATTAAGTACATCTACGTCCGAACACAATAAGTAGCTTAAACGGAAAAATATTCACAAAAAGTAATTACAGTTATTAAATATAGTTGGTGTGCTGTAAATTGTGTGTAATATTAGTATATTATATGATATAGTATCTATGTATGCATGCAACTACAGTATGTATTTGTGTGTATGTAATAACATGAAATAATACGCGGTCAAATTATCAACGATAGTTCTTATTTAAAATATTTAGTTTGATTTTCTCCAAATCCATAGTCATCATAAACTTAAATATATGTACTTATTTTCATGCCACGCTTATATTATAAATGCGTGAGCAAAATTTTTTGCTCACTGTTTCTAGTGAGCAAAAAGAAATCGCTCTA
>JAUZND010070868.1:0-17051 GCA_034780555.1 Coelogynopora nodosa
TTGCCAAGACCAAATTTGAATTCAAGCAGATTAAGAAGTTTGTGGTGGCTAATTGTATCGAAGGCGGCAGAGTAGTCTAGTAGAACTGAGAGCGATTCGTTTCCAGCATCGGTTTCTCTCAAAAGGTCAATGTGGACTCCTAGTAGTGCTGTTTCGGTTGAGACGTCCAGAGTCACACTCCGCGGTCGTCTTTATTAGTTTATGATAATACAGTAAGCAATCGGATAATCAGTGTCAATAAGCCAAACAAAATAAACAATTCAAAACTCAACAATTGTAGAGCTGATATTTTTGTTTACGAAAAGGATTTCCGATTTTTTATTTCAACAGTCTGAGGGGCGCTGGATGCTTTCCTGGTGTAGAGAGTCAAGATATTTAGAGTAAAATAATACATAATGTGTAATGTAATAGTTATCTATACTTAATAGCTAATATACATATTCTGAAAAACTGCTAATGATAAATTTTGAGAATGATATTAGTAAAACTAATACCAAGAATGGAAACAAAAATTCTGCGTACAATTTAATTTCTAGCTCATAGATTTTCCAAAAATTCGTATGTTATAGCTTGAGCTACGAAATAATGGATTTCAGTTGCCTTTAGGTATAATATAATAATAAAAACAATTAGGTATAACTAAATATGAATGCGAAATAAAATAGATAGTAATTTAAAAAGTTTATGAAATTGGTTTATAATATACAATATATAAGATGCGAGAAAAAATCCATAGAATCCAAATATCGAACACCTTCTAACAAAATCCTGGATCCCCCCTGCTGGTCTTTAAAAATATAATAAAATGCAATACCTATATATATATAGTTGCATAAAATACTCACTACAATTATTCAAATATTGGGTCATATTTTACGAAGTTAGAAAATGTATAGCAAAAGATGATTATAAATAGGTACAACACACGACGTAAGCCATTACTTATTAGCTAATGAGTATTTAATAGAAAATCTTTTTTTTAGTCAATAGAACTAATATCTACTTTCCTCGTGTAATTTTTAATAGTAAAATTAGGGTTTATTCAAATTTTATGAAGCGGTCAGTAACATTCATTTTAAAATGTTGGTAACAATATTTTAGTCGTTCTCATTAATGCTTCACACAAGACTACTGATTCACTTTACTAAAAATAGATTATGAAGCATGAAGTTATCATACTAATAGGAAGTAAATAATATTTACATCTAACAAATTATTTTTACAAAGTTGAATGTCGTTTATTCATACAGGGATGAGAACGACTAACACAAAAATACTAAGAGGTAACATCAACGGGGGCCCATGGCGAGACGAGCCTCTAAACCAGATCTAATCTTGTAGCATAAGAGAATTGTTTTTAAGTTATCAATAATGCTACCTAGAGGGCTCTACAACACCCACCCCCCACTTGGTTTTATCGAACCCGACGAAGATTCTTATTTCGATAAATAATTTTGTTAAAATATAACTAGAGCTACTTGGAAATTTATATCCATGTCTTGCTATGTTAACTAGTTTGTTAAATTTGCTTGTTAGATATTTTAAACAGCTGTAATTTAAAATACACTGATAAATACGCTTTTAAAACCTCTGATTATCATACCAAGAGATGAAGAATTGGTGGAACAAATTTTATTGACAAAAAACTGAATAAGACTGCTGAAATTTATTGATCTGGGTCAATACTATATTGTATGCATGTAGATATTATATAAAATAGTGTGAACAAATATAAGTGAGGATCTGAATAGACATTAGCAGTAGTTTACAAGAAAATAGTTTAATTTGTGTCTACAATGGAAAGCACTGAAAGATAATGAACAGGATTAGACTGTAAAACCGAGTGATATAACTCACGAAACTAAAATATATGGATGGAAAAGTTGTGAATAGTGAAACGAAATGAAATTTTTTGGTTGACTCCGAAGTATTGAAAATGCTAATATGATAGATCTTAGATTGTACACGAGAGTGTAAGTTAATAAAGATCTAAATGTACAGATTTCTAAAATAAAAGTCAAAAATATGAAAAACAAACTGGATGATTTGTTAAAATACAAAATATGAGAGTGATATTGATCATAGTTATGTTAGATAAATCAAATGTGTATCATCATGAGATCATGAGGAAAACTAACGATTTAGTAAAGTAACGAAAAATCGATAATGAAGGGAGACATTAGTTATATGCATGATAAAGACAGATGGTTTATCTAACCTACTAAATAGTTAAACACTCGAAATAAAATCACGCTTTGTTCCGGATGAAATACGACAAAATTCTGTGTCTAGTAAGTGAGAAGATTGAGATGGCGCAGCCTCAACCCGACCAGGTGATGATAGCTCCAGGACCGCTCGTAGAAGACAGCAGCCCTGAGCTTGGCCATCCAGTCGGTGGCCAGAATGTCCCTTGCAACGCAGCACAGCAACCAAGTGACGACGTCCTGTTCGGAAGCGGTGGAGAAAGCCGGGAGAGGAGGGGTGCTGCCACTGCCGCTGCCAGGGCGGAGAAGGAAGAGTTGGTCCAAGTGGAGGAGGTCTGCACACTCCCGACTGGTGGGGCGGTTGGCGGGGTTCGGCTCGAGCATGTCGGAGACAATGCGGGCGATGAGGGGGGGTGCCCCCGTGGTGAGGGGAGGCAGGTCAGTGTGCCGGTAGGTCTTCGAGTCCAGCAGATACTGGGAGGGTGAGAGCGAAAATGGTGGTTTGATAGCTAACCAAGCATGCACGGGTAGGTAGGGGTAGAAATGCGACTAGTGTTAACAAAACGTAACTTTTTTACATCGCAAGCTGAGGCAATTTTTTCACGATCCCAGGCGAGATGTAGCATACACCGCTCATACCTAGTAACGCCAAAGGTGCTTATAGTAATAGTTTATTCAGATTAAAATTAAAGTATAACTATTTTATGGTACACAAAAAAATCACATTCATAAGGAGTGGACAGAAATTAAAAGTACAAAAGACAAAGGAGCTAAAGGATAACAAGAAAAAGGTTTTGACCTTCTATGAGTAAGATTGGATTAATCTAGAGCAGTGCATGCCAAAGAAAAATACTGACAATATACATACGACAAAATATAATTTAAGAAATAAATGTATCTCGTCAGATATTTGCAAGTGAAATTTCGACTTCTGTCAGTCGACAACAATGAATGGGAATTCGAGACAATTTATCCCAGAGCAACGAAACACAGCAGGACTTCGGTATGATTTATAAATTGTGTTTCAATAGGTTAGGGGGAAATATTTAAATGTTAAGGCACTAGAGTAAGCTAATAGCAAATAATGTTTCAAAACCCTACGTTCCATGAACATAAAAATCTTAATCAAAATCGATAGTTTTCGAGGCACACGCAGCGGGAAAGTAGATCAAAGGGTACAAAAGCGACCCCTTAGGTCTATGCATTTTACATTACTCAATGTATAATAGATAAGATATGTGCATGTTCATTTCTTCTGTTCAGCTTCTTCATTTCTATGGTCAAAATAGCCTCTATTTCAACTTAAAATGGCTTATAACTCATAAATAGAAGATTTTAGGCCACATATATATTACAAAACATATAGAAAGTACCCCACAAACTATTTTAAAAAGTACTTTTCATTCGCCTAGAACCTTCCTATATATCCTGAACAACGTAGTTGTATTTTGCATGCATAATTTTAATATGGGAAAGATATATAGTGATAATTTGGTGCATCTATGAAATTTTTATACAATATTAAAAAATCTATGCAAATTTACTTTCTGTATATATATAATAAAACACCAGTAATATATATCTACGACACGGGGAGGAGTTAATCTGATTTTGCAAGTAAAGATGATGTAGCAAGAAAGTACCCCATTCGTAGTCTTGGTTCAGTGCGTAAGAATGTTGAAGGGTACACGTTGGCAGGTGTCACATCCAAAAAAGTTCAAGCTAAGGAGTACCAGAGCTCTGTCAATCTCCCTCTTGTAGCAGGTATAGAAACATCTTTTTTCCCCACATAGCTCTTCCTAAGCTGCCTATCTTCCTATCTCTTACGTATAACAAACAGGGTGTTGAAAGAAATGGAAGGCATCTCTGAAACGCCCTCAGATGAGTTCACTGGCAACATGTGCAAGTGCCTTCTTACACACGTAGATTTACTAGAACAAATTATTATTAAGGAGGGAGAATTCGATATGATGCCTTTTGTTGCTGTTCTCAGAACATTCAATTAGGTACGCATGACTTGCTTCAGTTACGAACTGAAAGAAGAATTTTCAGAAGCTGTTGCAGCCTTCAAAAAGGCATATATTGCATCAAACACAAGCGTGATCAGTCGTCTAAAGCGCTTCACACAGACTTTCTCACAATTTGGGATACTTGTGGTGTAAGCATAGTTCACAAAGAATACGCCAAATATCTTCTGAGAACAGTGGTTCTTTACAATGGCCGCCACTCGGCTACTGAATAATATAATGCATGAAAATTGTGTAACTCACTAAATTGCACATAAAATTTGAATAAAATAAACTATTGGATAATACTGTTATGCCTGTCTATCCTATCTTTCCCATATTAAAATTAAGCATACAAAGTCAAATACGTTGTTCAGGATATATAGGAAGGTTCTAGTCGAATGAAAAGCACTTTTTTAAATAGTTTGTAGAGTACTTTCTATCTGTTTGTAATATATATTTGTGGCCTAAGACCTTCTATTTATGAGTTATAAGCGATTTTAAGTTGAAAATGGCAGCCTTTTTGAATTTTGACCATAGAAATGAAGAAGCTCATAGATGATTTTGAAAACATGCATAAATGTTATCTATGATACATGTAGTAATCAAAAATGCATAGACCTAAGGGCTCGCTTTTATTAACCCTTGGTCTACTTTCCCGCTGGGTGAGGAGGGTATGATGATGTAAAATCTTTAAATATAAATTTTGTAAATTTCGTCAATATTTCTAAATCTAAATCAAAATCAAGAGTTTTCGAGGGTATGATAATGTGAAATCTTTAAAACTAAATTTTGTTAATATTTCTTTAACACTTCTGCACTCCACGCTAAATACGCCGCAGTAAACTCCAATAGCTGACTTTGTAACGGGTGTCTATCTATTAGTGCTATTAGAATCATCCTACTAAAAGCTCTTATATTAAAACCGTATTTTTTTAAATTGATATATAAAGGATTTGTATTCTGTAACTATTTATTTTAAACTGCATAAAAAAGCTAGAAACTTATCACAATATTTTGACAGCTTATTCCTGGTATTTCCTGCGTTAAGAGAACCGCTGTTCTTACCTCGTTGGTTCCCGGCTTGACGGCATAGAAGGGATTCTCCTGGCCGAAGAGCTGGTAAGCCAGACTGCCCAGCGCCCATACGTCCGCCTTGCTGTAGTCCAGCGGTCCCGCCTCGGCCCGGTGTATCTCGGGGGCGGTGAGCAGTGAGTTGCCCTCCCGATAGTCGATGTCGCCGCTGGATGCCCTGTTCAGGGAGCAGCCGAAGTCGGCCAGACACGCCTGGATGCTGCCGTCTGACAGGATGCGGGCGGTTATGGAGGAACAGGATAGGATAGAGGGTTGAAGGACAAAAGGGAAATATTGAAAAATATACAGTGAAATATTAACAGTTTTATTAAAATATATAATCTAATATATCAACACATAAGCGATAAATAATAATAATTGAACTTATTGTAACACTCATTAAATAATACAGAATTTGTCACTATTTATGTGTGGTATATTTCCACATGACATTGTATACTAACATTTACTATTTTGGGTAATTCGCACTTTGATAATTTAAAATAAATTCTCTAAATTTATATAATTATAAAAATTAATTAAACATTTCGCTATCAAAATGTAATAAAAATAATAGTTATAAATATAACCATCAAGCATATTCATGACTTTCCCGAATTTTACAATAAGCTTAAATTTTCACTGACTCAAAAAACTTTCCAAAAACGGTTCCAAGGCATAAAAGTTTCAGTCAGAGTAATATGATGTTATATTTATAATAATAATAAACCGAGCAATATTTATTATATTATTTAAGCATAATAAAACCAAAAAATTAAAAATATGCAAATACAGGATAACTTTAATAAAATATGTTGAACAGTTATATTCTAAGTATAAATTACCAATTTAACTATAATACATAGATAGTGAAGTGAAGTAGTAGCTACCCGAATGTTCCGTGAGAAGAACATTGTCGGCCTTGATGTCGCGATGTGCCACATTATTTTTCTTCAATAAGATATCAGCCTCCAGGAGCTGGAGCAAAATCGAGGTTGCTTCAGCGACGCTCAGTTTACGATTCTCGAGAAAGTCAGACAGATTGGTCGAATATCTAGAGGGAGAACATAAAGAACATTAGAACGATAAGAAAAACAATATGTCAAAAATAACTTTATGCAGTGCAGAAATATTTTATCATTGATATTTTTACACTATAAAATGCTGTTTCTAATTGATATTATTATAGATTCCAGAATCGGTAGCACAACCCCTTAACATTTAATTAGAAATAATATATCATATTAACATTTCATACTACTCAATCAGTAGAATAAATATTAAATTGTGGACAAAAATATATATTATTTAATATATTACACTGCATCTAATTATGCGATATATCACTTTATAGAAAACACCACTTTGGTCTTATTTCAAATATCTATGACCAAATAATACTAACTGCAAGGTCACCTTTTCATGAGAACATGTTGCGTCGTTGGCTGACAGAACTCGGAAACATTCATTGCTTTAGCCAGAAAGTGTGAGTAGAGTTGGACAATTCCGGGATGCGAAAGTCCCATATGCAGAGGTAAAATCTCCGGTTTTAGTGAATACGTCTGACCTTGGTATGTGAAGTTCCTCTTGCATATTAGTGGCCATTTCGACTGATCGTCTATAAAGCAACGACACGAAACATTTTAAGAATTGTTCTAAAAAAGAATAACCAAACACATTATATATGTAATACTGTATTATTAAATCTTTCCATACAAACTGAAATACATGTCTAATAGTAATACAAGGCAGAACCTATAACTTTCTGTTGAAGGAGATTTTTAGTAAACTCAAAAGAAGCATAACAATAAAGAAAAGTACGTCTCATTTGGAGGAAAATAGATTGCGTATAAATTTTACAACCTTTCTCGAAACATTCCATTAAATCATCAAGAATAAATATGCATGTATACAATCCAAGCTGCTCATACTAAAACGTTCAAAAACATTAGAAAAATAATGTGATGACGTCCTACGCGCTGTATATAATTATACAAATGAACAAAAACTTAATAACATATAAATATTTAGAGAGATTATAAAATAATAAGCTAAATTACAGATGAGATAGATATACTTATAGTAAAAATATAATCAATACAATTTTTGTTGCTAATTTTTATGTGAACTGCGACCGGTACATTTCGTTAGGCAATACATAATTTTAAGAGATGACATACGGAACAATTATGCAAAATGCGGAATAGCAAACAAAAACAAGTGATTACAAAGCAAAGCAGTGTGACGTGTGTACCCTGTTCTTGGGTCGGCTGCAGTGGCAAATCAACAGCTCGACAGCCGGGTAGTCCAGCGGCGGCGGTCACATCCCGAAGTCGACAGGCGAATATCTCGGCACTGCTGCCCGTGGCGATGCACGGTCCCAGTTGGATCTGCGCGAGGTTGGTCACCTGGCGGGCCTCCTGCTGGTCTTGCTGCTGCTGCTGACAACAGCGGGCCAACTGACTCTTGGACATCGCGGAGAGGTCGCGTCTGTGCGTTGGATGGAAGAGTATCATGGTTGTAGGTCCTCTCTCATCGATGTTTAAACAGATTATGGTGTTGTGCAAAATCGATATAATATATATTACTAACTGATGTTACCAATAGCATATTATAATGTTTTTATTGAGACAAACTATATTTTTAGCTAAATAAACCAAATTAGGTATTTTTTAAATATTACATTTCGAAAATATTATCCTGGTATAAAGTGGACAACATGTTATCTATTTAGTAAAATTTAATGTTGTAGGCATACTAACTAATGACAACTGTTTATTTTTATATTAAGTTAATATAATATCTAAATATACGGGGAAAACAAATTCCAGTATACCAGTTATATGTAAGAGCATTTAAGATACATCAAGCAGTAAGGTTTTCTGGCATCAGGTTCATGGTTGACATTCTCGTTATTGATTGGAAAACATCACTCCACTCTTGCTTGCCCATGACTTAAAACCAAAAGTCTTTGTACAGCACTCAAATGCTCCTTGTAGTCGGGCTTTGTTGAAAAGTAGTCAGTTAGACAGTTTGTCAGCATTTACATTATCAGCTACTTTGGTCACTTCTGTCAATATTATAGAGTTGGAGAGAAATGCAAGATTAGATACAGACGGGGAATGATGTACCTCTGATCAAGTGGAAACACGTCGTTGGTGATAAGAATATCTAAAACAAATTTTCTCTCCGGTAGTGGCGTTAATGTTTGTGATTATGACGTGTTCAAGCATCAGACCAATGAGTAGATCAATGGGGACCGCTAGAAACTTATCGAAAAGTCTAACAACTGTCGCGGACTCGCTTTGCAACTTTGTTTTTGATGCAGCTCTTGATTCATAGTTTCATTAAAAAGGAGAATATAATGTGTTGGTTATTCGAAAACCCTGTCCCCTAACAGGCAGTGAAATGCGGTGGCAATCCGTAATAGGAAACATACTCGTTTTTGAAATAGCAAAGTCAGAAAACACACTCTGCAAGTATAGTTCTATTTGGTCGTTGCGAGAAAAGAGTCTATTATAATCAATTGTTTGAAACGTCCAACAATCTCAGCAGGTGTTACGTCCGATTTAATACAGTAGGTAGATGGAGTAGTAACTTTTGCCGATATACTAGGTTGGGTTGGGTAGTGGTAGAAGTAAAGCAAATAACATGATAGGAATAAGGGAACTAAGCAAAACAAGTAATAGAGTTACTACTCCTTGAGAACTCTGCAGTTGCGGTTTCAATATTATTAACACGTTTCAGTGTTTTTATAGCCTATCCGACGTGAGGGTCCATTGACCCGTTGTTCTGAGGAGCACGTTTAAATCTTTTATGACAACTTGCAGCAATCAACATATAATGAGAATTATATTCTTAGTTAAATGTATTACAATGTTTAACGTCTATAGAAGACTTGATATAAGTTTACTGGTTTTTTGGATACAGTAATTTAAATAACAAACAGATTACATAAACAAATTAATATAAATTACATCATAGTGCATTTAATAACTTAAGTACACATCATTTTAATCTGTATGCAAAGTATTGAATTCGGGAATTATCCCAGAATTCAAGGTCAAAATATCATCTTAATCACGAATTCTGGGACGGATGGGAACCCTGTTCAAATAAATTAGAAAAAATACTTTTTAAACTAGAAGTCAGTGATCCTACCGTTTACGAACTGTGCAAAAGTAACAGACTTGCTCCTATAATAGCAAGAGAACAGTAGGCAACAACAGCTCAGAGACGCGACACCACTACTAACCTGAGGAGAACCTGACTCCAATCTCTGGTGATGTTGACACTGTTACAGAGTCCTAGTCGGGCATAGTTGACGCCATTGTAGTAGCCACCCCGGGAGAAGCCCAACACCGATTGTTGCATACGATAGACCAAGCTGCTCTGGCCGAAGGGTTGTCGAAAGAAGAGGGAGGAACTGCCATTCCTGGCGACTGAGGTGGTTAGCTGGGCTGGGACCTTGGCTACCGACTGTCACAGAGTATGGGTAAGTGCACATGGTATGGATGAGAGTATGAATGAGTATAGGAGGGTTAAAGGGGAGGTCAGCATACGCACAAAGGAATCAAAACATGGATTTGGAGTCTAGGTTACTCAAGTACCCCTGAGAGAATGTCGCACTTTTAATTTACATGAAAATAGTGATGAGGTCGATTAATTAATTATTGCTATATATTAAGCACTTATAATTATGTGGTTATTATTCATTCTAAACGTAAAGAAAATATTTATTAAAAACGTATTCTAATAAATTATAAATAACATTGATACAGTAGAGTCTACTCCACGAATATGAAACTGTCATTTTTTATTTAGTAAATGGTAATTTTCCAGTTTACAAATTGTATAGACTCATATTAGAATTAAATTTGTTGCTGTTAACTTTTACTAACATAACATATATTTTAAAATTTTAATTGACCGTCATTATTTTCACGTAAATTGAAAATATGCAATATATTTAGGTAAATTATGTTTGCAAACATTTAATAATGAAGGTATCAACAGGTTAGTATTTACTAAAAAATGTATACATTTGATTATCTCTTATTTTCAATTCCATACTATTAAATTTGAGCACATTAATCATCACTAAAATAGCTCAAAATATTATTCACTACACACACATTAAATCAAACAATGGTTGTAACAAATAATTAACTTTGATAAATATACCAACATAACGTTGCGTTACAATACAATTATCTATACAGTACTTACATATAGTTACATAACTGAGCACAAGTTTCTTCATTAATTTTTCGACAAAGAAAATAAGAGTGCGAAGTTAATTGACTCGTTACTTGACTCAAAAAGCAAATCTACTTTATTATTACACTGTCACTCCTAGCACAGTCTATAGAAACTACAAAAATAGTGACTTTAATTTTCTCAAAACAGAATCGGTATGACTTACCGAGGGAACAGTGGGTGCTGTTCTTAAAGGCAATTTCAATCCAACGGCACCGGCATTCTGACGTGCAACCAGCTGCCGCACCGAATTGCTTACGACAACAAGAGCTCTTCGAATCATTGATTAGGTGTGTGCGTTGACTGATAACAGTTGTCTCGTGTAGAAATCAAACAATCTTCTGAAAGTCAACCAAAATCCGTGACAATTAGGTGAACATAATTTGCGGCAATCTTAGTACCGTTGCCATTAACCAGTGTATGAATAAAAAATAAAAAATTGAGAATAAGATGGAAAATTCAGTGTGAAATTCATAATTAGTGAAATTTTATTTAAAATAGGTTTAATTACTTTTAAAATAGGGAAATTTGAAAGATACAGTTCTATCGATGACTACATTTATAAACTTTCTGTAACTTATAATAAACTAAATTATTACAATAAATTAGGAATCAGTGCAATAACTGCATTATGGATAATGCAGGGGCATTAAAAAAAATTTACCATAAAAAAATTAATCTAACCATTGTTGAAATACGTCTAAAATATAAACTAGTCTCTAAAAGTTATGTTAAACTAACAAAAGTTATATTGAAATATCAACAGAATAATTGAAAAGGAACATTTTCAAGCATCGAAAATACTTTTTTTATAAAAACAAATTGACACATAATATACACATATGAGAAGTATCAAAAGAACATAGAGTCACAAAAGACGTCAGTCATCAAGTGATAAAAGGGTCCATAATTAAATAGGTTTAATTTTGAAATGCAGGCTTATAAGAGAGAAGACGAGACACTTTAGATCTTGAACCAGATAGTAGAATGTGCGGAGGCCTTCCGGGTCCCTGAAAAGAAGAACGATATTAGTAACAATCATATTAAGAAATGAGAGATAATAAGAGTATAGAAGATGAAGTCAAACTGTCGGATTCAGGCTCACTTGCTATTGGTAATGTCGCAGAGGGATCCAATTTTAGCAGTTGTGAAGGAGATGTGTTCGTCACCACAAACTATTTCCAATTCTTGCCGACCCACTCGGTCAGGCATTGGCCACGACTTGTCGTCTTCCTTCATAATGTCACTCTCCACAATGATGCGTTTGAGTTCTTGCATAACTGCTGGCTGGACATATGCCTAACGAGAATAGAATTCAAAAAAGGTAATGTTTAATTCTTTATACAATTTATATAGTTGAATACTTTACGAACAAATAAATAAAACATCAAAGGGGAATAATGTGTTAGTTTTTATATCACTGTTTTAACTATGAATGTAAATTTAAACTAAAAATAAAATATGACGAATACCAATGGTTTTATTTATTATCATAATTATACGTGCAAACTAAACATTGTGATAAAGATGAAAACATATCTTGTCATACAAAAACATCATATATTAATTATAACTAACGAGGCATAGTATGTATGTATTTATCAAATTAAATTATCAAATTAACAGTACATACCGTTCAAATTTAACAGAATTCATATACTTTAGTCCAAACACAATTCAAATTGAAGATATTATTTAAAAAACCGTTAAGGACTGTTACTTAACCCTATACAAGGTTATACAATTATATGTAGCCGTTTTTTTATTTTAAAAATAATTAATTGATTTACTCATTTTAAATAAATTACTTAGCCTTTTCTGAAAATGAAACCATTTTAAAAACTGACTATATATTTCAATAATTATTTGGAAATAAGAAAGTTGCTGACTTTTTTATTAAGCTGTGACAATAGTCTCCAATATATTTTGTCATGATTGAGAAGAGTCAACTGTTATTTTCACTATATTAAAAAACTAGCTAAAGACATCAAATTTTAAATGCTTTTCAATACTTTTCCAAGAGTATATGTAAATTTATTAACTTTGCCATATAATTGATCTTGATAAACACATTAATTTTGAAATTAACTGTTTAACTGTTATAATACGAAAATATTAACTTTTTTTATTCATCATGTTAGCTTACATTGTGAAAATGGTGTTGTGGTTAAATGTATTGTCCTTATTCCTACTTCCTCAAATATGAAAAATCCTTACATTGACTTTTCAGTATAGACAAAAAAGCTAATATTCTGTTATATACATACTGGTTTTAAATTAATAATCACTCCACTCGTAAGTGTGTTTTGTAAGAACTACATAATCCACTATAGTATATCTTATGTACCACATTTTTTCATCCCACACATATTACTCAATTTATGTATAATAGACAAAATAGCACAATTAGTTAAATAATTTAAATCAATTTTAGTAGGTTATAAAGCACAATTGTCCAATACTATAGTAATGTAAATCTGAATAAACTAATTTAATTAGTAAAAAAAGTCAAGATAAAAATCCATCAAATAAAACCTTACACTGAAAGATAAATCAGATAATTTCAACATACCTCTTTTCTGATCATTGTATCATTTTTGTAATTGGAGTTATTTGCATATCTTAGTTTGCCTGAAATAGAGTTTACATAGAAACATATTAAAACAAAATGGATTACAACAACCTTGAAAGCCTTCAAAATTAAATGCTACCAGTATCATGTGGAAAGAAAAGAAGATGAACTAATTGATATTGGAAATGTAAAAGTAATTTGGTGTTTGGTAACGATTTGGTAGCGATTAATATTATCATAAAGAAAAGGTTAGCTTTCTACTAACATTAAATGCAAGCATACAAAATAGAAGTAATTGTAAGTAAGTAATTTTTAAAGAAAACAAGATAACAGGTTAACAAAGACAGCAGTGCAGCAATGACCAAAAATAATGGACATGATGCAGTAAAGCAGTGCTAAACATTAAAATATATTAATAAACAGTAGTAGCTGTGGTATAGTTGATAAAGTGAACATAATACATATGTAGTAAAATACATTAACCAAAAACTACATTTATTACTATGTAATAGATATACAATAATCTTCATGCATGTGGAGGCATAAATTGCAGAATAATTCTCTTTGAATTAACCAAGGAAAACCATTGCCTCAAATAAAATTATTTAATGTGCAATGTGCAGCTTTTATCCTATCAGGTATATCAACATTATTCCACTAAGTCCCATCAAGTTCAGTGTTGACAGCCATTCTAGAATTCATCTCATTATCCTCATTGGGTCCATTACTATTGATCACATCACTTACTATCCTATTTTTATCACTTTCAGAGTCAGACATAATGTTATGTAGAGTAAATTTTTTTATTACAAAATAGAAATTTTGATAAAGCACTTGTCTTAGTTGTTTTGAATCAGAATTGAGATAATTTCTACACTATATGTCAATTTATATGTATGAAAAATTGTGATTTATTTATAAAAACTTGTTAAATAAATATTTAAAATGTTTTTTGAAACTAATGAGAATAATGTTATAACAAAAGCACAATACAGTATGAGTTAAACATTACTATTTTGTACCATGATTGTAAAATATAGAATTCTATTTTATAGGGATAGACCTAGAGGAATATTGCCCTGGTTGCCCAGGCAACTGTCCTTTTTAGACAACTAGTTTTATTGTAAATAATAGTAACAATAGTAAATAATATTATTATAACTCTCCACTCATTTATGTTAAAAATAAAATAATAAATAAAAGTGTAAAACATTATAAAAATAGTTTTTATTGAATCAGTAAAATTCCTAATTTTTCACTATTTTGTTTTTGGGTATTTTTCTAACATTTCCAACTCTGATTCTACATTGCTCAATCATAACTGACTCTAATCCATAAATGTCTGCATTAATATAATGTAAAGTACACATTAAAATATATTGGGACATCAGCACTGGTGCTGAGCACACCCAATAAGTACCACCAATAATTTTATAATAATGTCAATATATTGTTTTTGTCTTTATTTAATTAATATAGTCCAATGTTTATCAAAAATTAAACAAATGTATCTAGCAAATAATATTTTCTAAAGCTCATATTTAAAATTCTAAAGTTGTTTCTAAAAATGTTTTACAATAATATCTCATTAACCATTTTAAAGGATTTTTTACTTAAATTCAATTCATACTCATTTATATAAATTGTTTAAAATTTATGAGAGTTGTGAATTTCTAATAGATACAATACATAATGAAGCTATGAATTTACTGCAGCTAAGGGTTGCCTCTTTTACCTGCTTGAAAGCTGTAAAAGAAGCATAAAAACAATAATTAATTACTATGAGGCTTATACAGAAAAGCAAAATTTTATTTATTCTACAACCAACTCATTTTAAAATTGACTAATATAACATACTCTCCTATACTGCCAATATAAGAAACAAAAATATATAGTATACAAATTACCACTAAGATTAGATAGGGGTGCAGAACAGTATGCAATGAGCCTCTAAAAAAAGTAGTTTGGGCAACAATAATAGGAAGCCCTAGAATTGGCAGTTGAAGAATTCTATTTTTTTTAAAGTCATTTCTGCTATCATAAAAATGGAAACTGTTCTCCTTAAATCAGCCTATAGATGATATATACCTCTACTGCTGATCTTTTTTAATGCATAAAAGATATGGCAATGGTTAATGATTGAACATTTAATCATATATGCTTGACCCATCAATATCATTTCATATTATTATTATACATATTTTTGAAATTACAGGAGCTTTTAGTCAAACATTGGGAAAAAATGTGCACTTAAATTGATGCAATATTAAATATCTATTTAACCTTACTTGAATACTACCAAAACTGCCAAGTGATCATTTTCATTTTGTTGTTGTTAAATATGTAGCTACAAAACATAAAAAAATTGAAAACTGTGACCATATGGGAAAGGATATAAATGGGATGATCTCATATGATGCAACCTGCATATAATGATAGAAAATTAAACATATAGTTTTTACTATAGTTTGAATAATCACTTTCAAATATTATGCTAATTTTCTGGCATTCAAACTATTCGTCCTAATAAATAAACTAAGGAAAATGAGATAATTTAATGATTGTTATATATTTCTTAACATATTAATCAATACATAAACCCAGGGAATATCATAGAGTAGACATGTATCTAATATGTAATACACATATAAAAATAGATTAGCATTTATAATTTGTACAAACAAACTCTTAGGTTACAGTTACATGGAAAATACTGCAAGATTGTGTCATGAATGTAGTAAAGAGTTTATATCATTACAACTTGATTGTATGGCAGGAAACAATCCACACATACAGGCAGGTTGCACTTGATGCAGTAGGTCCTTTTATGACTAGTACACATATTCCCCTGGCATCTGCTCTGAGTTTCTCATGACTCTACATAATGTTCAATATGGGTATATTTAATATTGAAAATTTACTGGAACTGTAGTTAAGAAGTGACAAGCCTTCTGGATTAATGCAACCTAAAGATAGGTGGTGGAAATTGAATAATGGAAACCCTTTTGAGGGAGGGAGCCCACATTATTTCATTGCTTTGTATTGTCCCTGTTGCTTGGATATCTCAATTTACCATTTGACTTAAATTAAGTTCATAGAAGAAAAGAAGTTGTTAAAGAGCAGAATCTGATTTTGTGTGTGGATAACTATAGTGATCCAGAAAACTGTTAACAATGTGCATACCCAAAGGGATTTGATTGGTTGAATCAGATAATGCCCCATATATAAATATATGTGTTAAACTAGAAGAAAACTAATGTTTTTTTACATAAGACACCAGTACTTGAAGGCAAACTGGAATAGTTTACCATAAATGAATTTCTTTAGTGTAGACTGTCTAAAATATGGAACAATGACTTTATTAATGGCAATGTATATGCTATAAATATTTCACTGCATACATTTTATAGTTTAGTATATCCAGTAAGGCTTCAATTTTAAATGTCTTATCACCAATAATTTATTCATGATTATATATTTAAAAAATGGAAGTGTTTTTTCAACAAATGAACAATAGTTTTTTCAACAAACGAACAATAGTTTTTTTAACAAATGAAAAATAGTTTTTTTAACAAATGAAAAATTGTGTTTTTCCAACAAATGAAAAATTGTGTTTTTCCAACAAATGAAAAATTGTGTTTTTTCTACAAATGTTTCCAACTGTGTGATTTCTATATCAGTTGTAACAGACCAATAAAAATCTTAGTGTGAAGGGTATGAGAATCAAAATAGCAATGAATGTTCTTTCTCAACATTGTAAATGTTTGGTAAAATTATTTTAATCATTTGTACATCCAATAATTATATTGATAGAAATAAACAAAGATTTGTTTATTTATATTGTTGGTGACCTCCAAAACACGGTGTACCGGAAGGGTCATCTAAACTTAAAAAATTCGACCCACTATTGGGATGCAAATCTGAATACTAGAGGTT
>JAUZND010070879.1:0-39112 GCA_034780555.1 Coelogynopora nodosa
TTATCTTTTGAGTGTACTGGAAAACTATTTTAAGCACTAAATTGTAAACTATTATACTCCAGTACATCATCATCCTGGGCTTGGTGGCCGGCATCATCCTCCTCATCGTCACCGTCGCCTTGTGCTACCTGTTCCGACGGCACATGTGTGGTGATAAGAAGTGTGGTTTCCTGGTCGACTCCTTACACCACCGCCACCAGAACAGTTCCACGGCCGGCTGTATGCCGGTCTCGGGCAATGCGAGCTCGGCCACTTACGAGATGGACTCGGAGATTCAGAAGAAACTCACGCAGAACCAGCTGTTCCACAATAAGTCGGTTACCGAGTTCCTCCATCCAAAGTGAGTAGAAACCACTCCCCCGTCTCATACCGCCTATCGGGATCTCATTTGACCCAGCTAAATCGATACTAATCTTTATAATTTATTATTTTTGGTTGCATAATACACGTCATTACCATGTGGCTTATTTTTGATAATAGATTGCAAATTGCTGTTTCTTAACTTTTAACATTTCATACATGTGCGCTCTAAAATGTTTTCTTGTGTGTACTCTAAAATCAAACTCAACTGTCACTTGTTGGCAGTAAAACTATACATTGATGTGGTTGTGAATCCAGAAACAGAAGTCTTGCAAGTCCTGTGGCTAGGTTAGTTTGACACACCTCCCACGCTCAAATCCCCCTTTGGCTTCTTCGAGGAGATGTCTTATGATTTAACACATATTTAATATGATCGTTCCATTTCTTCCACTTTCCTCGTGATCCGGGCTGTCAGAACGACAACAATATCACAAAAAGTATCGACATATCATGTAGTATATCAATATGAAACAATGTTTTGTGCTGAATGTATCGATCCAAATGAATTATAGGTGTGTCTATATAACAGGTGGCCATGAGAGACTTCAACTGACTAAATGAGACTTAAGAGGATAGGTGTCGGTGTTTCTAAGGATAGACCTATTATTAAAACATTTTAGCTGATTACCCATAGAACTTAACATAATATCAATTATTAATATTTTACCACTTTTGTTTTCAAAATCGCAAAAAAATCAACAAAATATTTAATGTGCACATTCAAATAACATCAACATTTTGTACGTACAAAACATTTTAGTGTCCAGTAGTTGTAGGACCAAAACACTCAATTATGTGTATCTCTGATTTGGGATGTCAAATATAAAAAGAAATTACTCTATTTCGAAAGTAATATGTGTCAGAATAGGATATACATAAATAACGTTAAAAACAGTTCTTACTGATAGATCTCTCAGTATTTGTTTTTGACTTCTGAAGCCAGTTTTCGAGATCTGAATGACAATGTGACCTTTTGCACAAACTGTCGATACCGGCTCGCTCCTCCCTTCCCCATCAGACTCTCACATTCTTGACTAGCAGCTGTGCAAGTCGATTGATTACCTACCCTCCTTGTCTTTTTTGGACACCGTTCAAAACACAAAACATTGTAAATGCTCACCACGCTTGAAACTTTTTTTGACCGATTCTCTGGCAAATTCATAAAAAATTAATATTTTTCATTAAACTAACAACAATTTTTAATTTTACAGTAAAAAAATTATTTATAAAATTTTGTTGGCAAAATATGTTGAACAATGTCTACTTGCCGATTAACTGACGGATTCAAAATTTACTTGTTTAGTTAAAATAAATATGAATTTTTAATTTTACTATAACAATTATAAATATTATTAGTTTTAACGAAACAAATATATTTAAAAAGAATTAAAAATATTGAATCCTCCAGAGAATCGCCTAGTAAATCTGCCACATTTTTTTGAAAGTATTGTCATCGCAATTAAGCGATGGTCTTAATAGATTCTTTTAGTCATTAAAAACTTGAAAAAGTTAGAAATTATATATTTTTGTTCAATCCAAGGCTAGAAGCAGTTCTGAATTTTGAAATAATTATCATTTTTATTATATGAATAAGAGTTATGCAATCTTATCTAAATTGCTTCTTTAAAAAATATATAAAGGCTTATGTATTTCTGTAACAAATATAATAATAATATGATGCATTGCATATTATTTATTCTGGATTTTAAACTGTTTTCTAAATTTATTTTATATTACGTTGATAAGTATAAGAAACAAATACAATACAAATACCAAGCCAGTGATAATTATATTGGTAGGCCTACAAACAAGTTCATAATATGGTGTCTGTCCATACTATTTACCTCTACTCTTACTAAGATGTATAGAGGTGGACATGGTGGTGCATATGTTCTGCATGATGTATCGACTGATGTTACCTGGGTAGGCCACAGCTACATACAGCAGCCGGTCTTGATACTGGAACATTCACGTCATCCACTGGCGATGTTTTGTTCCTTATTTTAAATGATGTTAGTATCACAGTGCTATGTGGAATGATAATCTCTAATAGACTATTGATTAAAAATACTATCATTATTACTATAATTCCTTCTTTGTAAGTGACCATTCTATAAGTGCATTTGATTAAAATCAAATAAAGGTGTAATGACTATATAAACCATAAAACATCTCTGTTTTATTAAATTTAAACACGAGTTTGCATATTTCATGGTTATTTTAAATTTGAATATTGCAAAATGATTATGAAGTACGTTTGTTGCTAATAGGACTCATAATTTAATTCGTATTTCATTATTCGATCACTTTTCTATGTGTATAGTTCTTTTCCTATGAAATCTTGATTTGAGTAACTAATACATTAAAATAAGTTTTTAAACAATATCATTTGTTTTAAATAATTTTGTATTGATTATTCTATATGATATTTATGGAAATATACATTTCACATTCCAAAGCTATAGAATCTATAAGGTGAGTATCTAATGTCAGTTCGCGAACATTAGATAAAAGTATTGCTACCAAAACTTTATAACACCAATATTATTGTCCAGCATTTAGATCAATTAAAAATCCTACTCCCGTCCATGCAGTAACTATGCATTCTTTTATATACTTACAAATTACAAGGTTCCATATTGATATCAAGCATTCCTAAGCTTTGAAATGTGAAATATATATTTCCATAAATAACCGTATAGAATAATGAATATAAAAAACGTATTTAAGTACGGTTTAAATTATATTGCGGTTGCGTTTTTACTACTCACTCAAAATGTTGATAATATTGATATTCGGTAAAATACGATATATTTTTATGCGTTTAATTCTAGTAGACAAATATAAAAAAAAATTGTAACGTGATTTAAATAATTATTATTTAAATATGAAATAAGTAAAAGTTTTTAAAAGATTAAGCTTAGACAACTTAATATAGATTAATACTGCAGAGCCTACTTGGACTGTTCATGGCGTTACCTTATAGAATCGTATTTAGTTACTTATAGTTTGTAATTAATATTTATTATGTGAGATAAGTGTAGAATAATCTATTTGTTATTTAGTTATTTATAATGAATCATGTAACAGGATAACAATGGATTTAAGTATCTAATTTTGTTACCTTATATTTAAAAATGAATAGTTATGCTACTTACAGTAGTATCGCATATAATGCTATAATGATAATCGCAATAATATAATATTTTATAGAAGTATGTGTAGATATATAGAACTAATTGTAGAGATAGTTATGTAAAAATCGACGTTAATTATTACATTCTTCAGTTTTGCCATTATTTTCTTATCTTATATTTTTGTTTAACTTTGCATAATATTTAATACTTTTAATTACCTGTAACTATTAAATAGTTTCATAACAAATAGGTATGCAAATTATTAAAACCTAAGTGAATAACAATAAAAAATTAAACTATAGTGCTATCAAATGAATGGAATATATTCAGCTTCTAACAGCGTACATTTTGAGATAAAAATGCTCACATAATATAACATATAATGGGCTAAACATAGAACACATTAAAAACAACTAAAAAAATATTATTTTATTATTTTTTAACTTAAAAATTAATTATCCACATGGATATAATTTTGAAAAATATTAATGGAAATATTATTTATTGAATAAATATAGTGTATCTAATAAAGGATCATAAATTATACGAACAAATTTTACACAATCGGAATCACAATACTCCACTGTTAAGTAAAACAATAATTCTAAAATTGCATAGAGCAATATGCCTCAGTAACATATTGTAAGTCATGCTTGTGGAATATGTGACACCTAAGTCAAATAGATCAATTCAAACTTAACACACGAGAAACTTTTATTTGCTCTAAAATAAATAAATACACCAACATTTAAATCCACATATTCATTGCAATACTTCATTAAACATTCAAATGTTTTTCACCGACTAAACTCTCTCTTGTTATGTTAACTTTTTAAATACGTGTTTCGTTAGGACAAAATTAGGCCTGACAAGGGTCCTAGATTTTTGGATATTTTGATCATCCTGGAAATGAGGGTTCCATGATTTCAAACTTTTAAAATTATGACTAATTTAGTGTGCATGTTTTTTGCATTTGAATGAAAAAAATTTCCATAATTTTTCGGTCTCCACGTGGTAATTTCATTTTCATTTACTATTGTTTTATATGTATTTGTCATAACATTTGCTCTACTTATATATTTTTTATATTCTGTCGCAGATTCACAAAACTGAAAAAGACAGTTTTCTTATTTTCAATCAAACTAATACATCAGTCTATCATAGATGTTTGAAGCAATACTTATACTAATCTAGTAGAAACTAAGTAGAAGTCAATATGTATAAAACATTGATTACTATACTAATACAGACTATGAATAATTAGGACATGTATTTAAACCTGTTAATAATTAACTGCAAGATCTATGGGCTCCATAATAATCTGCACGTGATAAACACTGGTCTTTAAGACATAATTATATCTCCTGTCTATGTAATATAGTTAGTAGATTCAATGCAAGCTTTTTATTTATAATTTTTGTATTGCTTTTTACCCTTCTCCAATGCACCACAATTCCATATTTGCAGTTTGTGTAACAATTTGAAAAACATATATTAGTTATATTCCGGTTTTAATTCATTTACAAAGAGTTTCACCAATGCATTCTTGACTGATGAACTAGTACGCACACTTATTATGGTATACAAGCCAGACTATCAAAATTTAGTTCCATATTATGTATTTTGAAACATATATTTCTATGACTTGCCCGCAATCAAATAAATGAACTGTGAATAATCTGTCTCACAAAGTGAATTTTTTAAATATTTGTAGTAAAAGAAAACCCATTCAGAAATGAAATTTCTCAAAACAAACTGTATTTAAACAGAATCCAAGCTGGATTATTTTTTATCTTCCTAGTCACAGATTGTTTTGCATTCCTACATTTTCTAAAGGATCATCACAAGGCAAACTGCCTGTACTTTTGGATGACAGATACAAGTACAATATAATATTATGTGAAAAATACATGCATTCATAATGAATTGTTCGTATTTAAGAATAAGTGTCAGTAGGAGTATTCAACCTTTATTTTTGTTAATATGATAAATAAAAATATAAGTATAAAAATAAAATGTTGATAGTTATACATGATTTGTAGTTTATTTAGTAAATTGCTTTGTCTATAATATGTTGTGTATTTTTATCGTAAAATATGCTTTTTTTCCAATATGCGATATATCATTTTTGATAAATTTGTAATTTTTTGAATGTGCAGTTATTCAAAACTAGTGCATTTTTATTATATTATTATTAGTATTTAGTATCTGGGTACCAAGTGTTTAGATTTGCAATATGTTTGTTAATGTAGTTAGATGTGCTTAAAATCTATCTTAAAATGAAAATATATCAGGGCATTTTTATGCTCAATTGAAGTTATTATTACCTACCTGTTTTTACAAAAAGGTAAACTTAATTATTTTTAAACGAATCTTTTATAAATCGTCTGAAAATACTATTCTGAAACGTATGATTGTAATGTAAATAATATTCCAAAGTGTGTAGCCTATACATATATTGCTTTGGATTAACACAAATCACAATGATAAAGTTTTGATTTAGCAAAATTGTGAAAAAAATTGTTATTATATTATATACAAGACGATTATACAAGATTATATACTCTTTCTGCCGATTTTTGTTGTGCGCAAATAATCATTAAATAACGTTTCCACATTGATAAACATTGTGCAATTTATAACTAGACCAACTTCAATAAGTTATAACCAGATAGTTAATGTCATCGTTTGTTTGTGTTCCACTAGAATAACGCACACTTGCTAAATATTTCCCAAAAAATAAGAAGTTCGGATGCAGTTAGTATCTCGATACTAACATTGAGTATACCTCCCGGTCTCTCGCACCCACTCCTCTGCAGACTGGAGAAACTCGAGTACCCGCGCAACAATCTCATCGACATCCGCGACCTCGGCCGGGGCGCCTTCGGTGAGGTGATCCTGGCGGAGGCCCCCGGACTCTCTCTGTCCCCCTCCTCCACTACCAACACCATTGCTACCGCTGAGGAGGGGGGCACTGGTGAGAAGGAGACCCTCTTGAAGATGGAGCAGGGCGAGGGGGGCGGAGGAGGAGGGGGGAAAAGCCCACTGCTGGTGGCCGTCAAGGTGCTCAATGTTGAGTCGAGCGAGGAGGTGGAGATTAGCTTTTTCAGGGAGGCCGAGGTGCTGGTCGAGTTTGATCATGCCAACATCATCCGTCTTCTCGGTGAGTCGTATGCTCTCTGTTGACAGCCATTTCTTTATTTGTTGTTTGAGCCGAGAGATTGTCTGGATACCTTCTCATTGTTAATTCACAGCATAATATAAAATATCAAAAATAGAGGAAGTTCAAGCAAGTAAATATTGGTATCTATTTGCACTTCTTTGCTAAAGGCTTAAATTTCAATCGTTTATGTAGTTCTCAGAAACAAATGAGCGAGTGACACATTGTTTTATCCTGTTTTTTTAAATTTACGTTTTTGCCAATTCTCCTTTGGTTTTTAATGCGGGAAATATTTGGGTAATAAAAAATGAATTTATTACTGTGCCCACGTGTTATACCAATCTTTAATATCGTTACATTAAATAATAAGCGTAATTTGTTTAAGCATATATACTGCTTACTATAAGTAGTATAGCTAAGATGTAATTTATAATAGTCAAATAGAATTAACCGACATTACTAGGAACAAAGCTCATACTGAATTACATCCGTTACTACCTGACATTTTTTTTAGTTGGAATATATAATAACTACTGAGCATTCTTGAAAATGTTATTTCGTTTACGAATCTAAAGCATCGCCTTGCTGGATGCAATTGTGGTAGACAGCACGAAAAGAAGTTTACTCTCGATCCGCTTCGAAGCCTCTAAGTTTGGCTTAATTGTCTCCCAGATTCCTTTTCTCTCATCTCTCTCCCACTCTCCCCCACACACACACAAACACACTCTCTCTCTCTCTCGCTTTCTCTATCGTCCTTTTTTGTATTTGCTAGTTAAGCGTCATTTTCTGTTAAGTCCAATTTTGCTGTGATTGAGTTGACGAAACATTTAGTATTATTTTCTTCTCGCGCGAGATCCTTTAGAAATTGTTGAGCAAGCTACATAGTATTCCTCAAAAGTAAGTTAAAAGAGATGGTAAGAAAAAAACTTGCTGACAAATTCTGCCACAAGTCACGCTAGAAAAGTTTACTATCAATTCAACTTAATATTATGATAGTCTGTTTTTACCTATTTTTGAGGCTCAACTTATATATATATATATATACTGTATATTGTATATTCTAATATGAGGATTGTATTGATTTTTTAAAAGATTTTTCAAAGTACGGATGTTTTGTAATATCATTATGTGGATATCACTTTTCATTGTATCAATATCATTTTCATGATAACTATCAGTATTTATTTTAATATTTGTAGTAATATAAGTACAAAAATAAAAATTCGCAATGGATTAGAATTGCTTAATAAATTATCCTGGATACAGTGAGTTAAATATTCATATTCATGTAGTCAATTAATAATTAATTTCCATCTTGTTACTCATTCCTTAAATCTTACATAACTGAGAATGAACTGCACTAATCTCATCCACCGTATATATCATGGTGTCATATTCCAGTCATATTCCAGCCATGCGCACGTTTTATTAAATAGTTCTTAACTGCGAAAAATAATTTAAAGTTTAACAGTTTCAGTTTTTGTTTATTTTGTATTATAATATCAATTCTGTATCCTACTAAGAGATAACCATAAACATAAAACATTGTGTCTATTAACAAAGTAATGTACATCCAAACTCACATAACCAAGCCACTTGACTTTGAAACTTTCTTTATGTAGACCAACACTCTCCTTGAGATGTGCGCTTTGGTGTTGGTTTCTAAAATTGAATTTCAACTTTTAATATAATAATAAAAGCGTGCATTGAATGATCAAACAATATTTTAAATGACGTATAAATGACACTGAATGCACCAATAGTGTATAACAAAATATTTAAAGTCGTAATGTTTACAAGATAAAACAACTATATTTTTGATAATATGATCCGCCAAATGAATGAAATGTTAGCATACTTCCTTTGTTCACTATCAAATTCTATATTTCATTTTACTAAACCGTTTTTTGTTGACTCGCCACTGTATAGTCAGATAATTTCCAGCTATTGTATAATTTTTAAATATTCAATATAATGTAGTTATTTCTAGAAGTTAAACAGAAGATACAACTTTTAGCAGTTAGTTTCAAATTACGGCTCATTTATAGTTGTTGCATGAGTTACTATTGCATTTATATTAGCGAATCATTCATAATCATATTATCAACTTAAATCTCTAAAGGAAATAGAGAACAATTTTAATCCATACTTAGAATTACGACTTTGATGAACAGTACAAAAATAATTGTAACTATATTTCGTTTGTAGTACGTAGGCCTATAAGAATTACAGAATTATTTCAGAAAAGTTATCATAATTATTATTGTTATTATTATATTACAACACACTGAAAAAGAGTACATTGGCAGTAATGCTGGTCCAAAACACCAAGAACTAGTGAAACCTGCAGCGTCAAAAAAGGTAAATTCAAAATTAGTTAATGGTATCATTAAGAAATGTTGAAATTCTAAGTATAATCCAACATTTTACCGCAATCTGGTCGTCACTAGGGTTACTAGGGTACCTGATGAGAGCTGAATAGCTCGAAACAGGTAGTGCTCTGTCTCTCTGCTGTTTGTACAGGCTCTGCACTTAGTGCTTACTTATTATTATTCACATCATGTGGTTTTTGTGGGTGGATATCCCAGAATTACTACCTTTGATAACTTATATTATATATATTATATTATATTACTTATAACCATTAATGATTATTATTATCAGTATATGCCACACTCAATTTCGCGTTATAATATTAAGTCTAAGAAAGCCATAAAAGAGGTACTTTTACGAAAAAGATACTCGACTTCTAACCAGACCAAGGCGAAGTTGATAACAGCATGACATGATATTTAAGTAAAACAATAGGTTATATCTTGAATTTGTCTTAATTTGTGTAGTTTACTATTATTTAATTTAATAAAATGTCTGTCATAATTATAACAATTTTGAAAATGTGGTTATGTAGTGTATAATTAAATATTTTGGAAATAAATAATTATTTTACTTTTTAATGCAATCTCTATTATATAATTTAGGATTTGTTTAAGTATAATATCATTCTAAATATAATAATTATTTATTCAAAAAAATTATTGAAAAAATGATACAATTACTTAAACATGTCTGCGTGCAGTATTGATAAAATGTCGCAAGGAGATATTTAATTGATTTTACATTAAACTGAATAAAAATTTCAGATAATTTTTTTTAATTTATACATTTTTACATTTTATACAACTACATAATAACAATACTATGCCAGTTTTATTTTCTATCTAAATCAACTACTAATCTCACTATACGAACCACCGCAAGCTCTGAATCTCCACTCCACATCGCCCCATGTCCAGGCATCTGCGCCACTTCCAAACCGCTTTGCCTCCTACTCGAGTACCTACCACGCGGCGACCTCAACTCCTTCCTGCAGCGCTACAACCCCGAGAACTCCCTCTCGCCACTCCTCCCTCTCCCCTCCACCTCCGGTGTCACCGGCACCGGCATCTCCACCACCCATCAACAACTCGCCGAGACCTCCTTCATGAACGGCGGAGTCAGTCCCGAGATGCAGGTCTTGCTGCCCCCGGGGGGTGGCAAGGGAGGTGACCGCAGTCTCCTCACAGGGGGCCTAGAAGGGGGCAGCCACCAGTTGAATCGATATCGATTGACGGAGATGGCCATCAATGTGGCCGAAGGGATGGAGTATCTTAGCAACAACTGCTATGTGTACAGGTGGGTTTGTGGGACTAGCGCTTCTGTCTGGCAGGTTGTCTTCAGCCCCTAGATATATTCTGGAAACAGGGTCAAAAATATAAAAATCTAATCAATTAACCTAAAACCATTTCGTCTTCCCGTGCATTAAATTGATCATCATTATATTAACATTCTTATCGATTATGGATGTCGTGTTTTGATCAGATGAACTTGAATTATAATTTACGCTACATGCCGTGTTTTAAAGATTGTTGATCAAATTCGTATTATATCGTTTCAGGCGTGATTTTGTCACCGGTTTTCAACGATAGAAAATATCAGAATACTTTACCTATAGGACAAGAATAAATTTAATTTCGGTTTATTTTAAAACGGTTTGTGGTTGATAGAATTTTTGTTGGCAAAACATTGAAGTGCAAGAAACCACATTCGAAAAGAAAGAAATGCTCGACTTGTTATCAACATTGACATCTCATTAATTTTATTTCCTATAACTTCATTATATCAAGAATATTGCTTATAGTATTGATCACTTTAGAAAGTTATTATTTAAAATAGTTGTTTACTCTCTGTAGTAGGTGGTGGATATTATTCATGACAACGCGTGTTGCGCAAAAGACGAAACTCACACAAGCTACACAACGTGTTACGTTTATTGCTTGAGTTCAATTGATATAAATTATTGTTAAAATATTAGGTAACTTTCTTGACATAAAATGGTTGTTTGTAGACGGTTTTGGTGCTTTATTATATTTTCCATTGTTCGATACATATTATGTATGACGTTTCTGTAAATTTGTTTGGTTTAAAATTTTGTGTATAATGTTTCAGAGCATAATTTGTCGATACGTGTATATCTTTTGGTACATAATATTATGTTGATAATAAACTGAAAATTATAACTTCGAGAAATTATAAGTATATTGCATGTCATGAGAAGAGCAGAATCTTTAGAAATGCTTGGAAGTTCTTTCTAATGAGATAGAAAAATGCAGAATTCTATTCAGACTTAGACGACTGATTTGTTATGCTCGTACCAGCAAGAATCAGCAGATTGTATATCTTACTCCGACTAGGTGAAGATATCCAATGTAAAGCATTTTTAGCGCCTCTGGGGGACACTCCTCTTTATTCGTTGCATTTTCAAGATGTTTATTGATTTTACCATTTAACTTATCGTGGTTTGGTATCGAATGTAGGCTATAGACCAATATATATTTTAGTTAGCATTAATTTTGACATGTCGGGGTAAGAGTGGAAAACCTACTGCCCCTAGCGATTATTCTTTCATCGACTGCTACTAGAATACTAGAAAACTTTTTTTATCACATAAATTTATTTAATATTATCATAAGACGTTTTATTTTCAAATTAAGTTGAAAATCAATCAAGTGAAAAATATTTGTTTGAGTATTAATTAATACATACTGTTTAAAACTGGGAATATGGTAAAGTTTTAGTTAAAGATAATTTGTAATTAGTGTGATACAAACTTAATAGTACGTATATAGTAATATAGACGTGTTCACAGTATTTAGTTCAACGTTGTAACTATTATTTTATCAGCTCGAGTGTAACCGATTTAAATCGCCTCTGAGCCATTAGTGAATTACAAATAAATTGGAGAACTTTTAATATATTTGGAAGTTGAGACCGACCAAAATTGAGTTTTCCCACCCCTGAACGGTGGTAATTAGGCTGAATACAGTCGGTTCTAAAAGCAAAAGTAGATAAGAAACTCTTAAGTGGAGCTGAATAGCACATCATTGAATTCTTTGAATAGCACAGCATTGAGTTCTCTGTGTTGGCTAACTTTGGAATAAATCTAAGATACGCGCTGGGTCAGCCGGAAAATTGATGCAAAAGGAAGAAGCTGGACGTGAATGCGCACGAAGTAGAGTTCCAAGTGAAATCTCGGTCATTAAAGGTCACCACTGGTGTAGCTGCAATAATTATGAGCCGCTGGAAGGAGTTGACATTAAGAACCATGGTCGGATATAGAGTAGCGGCTATTATGCGGAGATGTCATCCTTCCTCTTGGCTTTGTATACTTCCGGCTTTATGGAAGAATAGTTGAAGGTTATTTTAGTCTTCCTCTCTTTATTGGTGTTGCTAAACTGGAGTTGTGTTAAATATATCTTTTACATCTGAAGTCAAGTTTAGAATTAGAATGTTTACACTATTGATTAGAAAGCATTATGTAGAGATCAACATTTATGAATTTTAACTGTAGTTTTTATATTATGAAACTTAATAATTCTTTTTAATGCTAGTATTACTTGTAACATCTATGATGACGCTTGAGATTAGCTAGACGTGTACTTTCATTCCTTTTTTAGCGCTGGCCCTGATTGAATGTGATATATTTATTTAGTATAGATTAGATGGTATGTACTGTATGTATAAAATTGTTGACAGTTTATATTGTTATACGACAATTTGTTAAAAATGGGAACTGTGAAATAAAAAGTGAACTAAAAATAAAGTTATAGTTTTTATTATCTTGTGTAGTATATTCCACAGACATAACTCGCTCTTCTTTAATATGTGTAGTTATTACCTTTCTAAATCTTTCAATAAGCTTTATTAGTTTTGTACGTTAATTCTGTTAATATTCTTGAAATCTTTTAACAGAAATGTATCATTTTCCATAACATTTTCATTGTTTTTATTTTTAGAATAAATATTGGCTTTCTTAATTATGTCAACTAAAGTTATTTGCTGTATAAAATTTATCCAAAGTTCATTAGTTTATCATTAGTTTATTACTTCTAGTATTATGCCAAAATCAAAACGGTACAAAGACGTTCTATTATTCAGCCACCTATATTCTATAAATGAGAAAATTTGTATCTCAATTCGCCAATAATCAATATTTATATTTGCATTTTCTCCACATCACAGGCTGACCTTGGCATTTTCCCGTCGAGTATACATTCACTTCACCCTGTCCAATATTCCTCCAGCCATCTCATAAAGTCCAGTTTTATTTGACCCCCCCCCCCCCCCATCCGCTTCTTTATTTTTATCTCTCTTTGCCATTTTGATCCCATTAATGAGGACTGGCGTCCACTGATTGATGCTGCAGCTTCAAACCTGCAGCTGTGTACTGTGTGCACTCACACTACTTCCTTGTGGTTAAGCTTTTAGTCGAAGTAGTCACTTATTTAACCGCTTGCATATATGATAGGATATTATAGGGTGGCGTAGCACGCCGGAACCACTCCATATTCTCTATCACGTCGGAATATCTTGAGGTTATTAATTAATTGATGAAATGTCGTTAAGATCTCTCTGAATGAAAGGGAAACTATATACGACCCAGCTATTGGGCAAGTTCGGCTACTAGCTTATATTATTACCATTAGTCTAATGAAATAATTGTTTGATCAAAACTGGTTATTCCAGGCAAAGAGTGTCAATTGTTTCAATTTTTTATTGTTTGTGTTTCCTAATTAAAGCTAGACTGTGTATTGTATACTCAATGTCACTTCTATTGTATAAAAATATAATTATTAAATTTTGAAACACCCCCTTTTTTAATTATAGCAAAATTCTTATATCATACTTCCCCTGTCAAAAATTAAAGCATATTTTGAAGTTTAACTTTATTTAGGTTAAAAATTAGTTCAACCGCAAAATTGAATAAATTATTATTCTTTAATATATAGAAAATAGGATTAAATTTATAGTCTTTAAATTTTTAGGTGTGTGGACAAAAATCTAAATTGCCTTAATAAAGAGTAATAATCTATTATTTTATAATATTATATATACTCGTATAGTGATCAGATGTATACGTCATTAGAATGTTTTCACTGATGTTATACGGAACATCTGCAAAATAATTGAAAAAAACTGGGTGATGTTTGGATTTCAATTTTTGATGAAAGCACTACCAAATTTTGTATTTCTTTTGTCTTATAAATTTAACAAAAATTTTTAAAACTAAATTAATCCACAATTTAAATGTACGTTTTATCAACTTTTAAAGTGGTTTTTGTTCTAATATGTTATACCATTTAAAATATTAATTTTAGATGCGTAACGATTATTTAGTTTATTATATCTTCAATATCCAATACTGTTAAGATCTAATATAATTATGTATCTGTCTCATTAAACATGATTAGAGTAAATCTCTATATTGTACAGACTTATTTCAATTTATATTTTCTATATATAGATATAAAAATTCTGTATCTGAGAGAGTTTATATTTACCGATAATTTTTTTTCTGGCAGTGAGAGTACTGCAGTTTAGATCAATTTATTCAGATACGCAAACTATTCATGGTTGGGCTTCAGTGGCCCGTCATTCTGATATCGTACAGCAATGTTCAGTAAGGTTATTTTGGTTTTTGTAAAACGTTATTTGATATCTCATAGCAACATAGATTAATGTTTACTGTGACTATTTTTCATTCATTTCTAAAAGTAATAGCCTTGTCTACTATCTAAGTGATTTGCATAAAATGTAATTAAATGTAAATTTAAATCTAGTGCAACTCACCTCTTTTATTGAGAGTCAAGCAGGCCACGTAGAAATACTGTTCAATTCAAGTTTTGTTTGATGGGTGTTGGAACGTGTGGTCATTGAACTAGAATGGTTCAACTTATAGTTCACTGGGTGTGGTATGCCTAGTGCTGTTCTCCTATTCTCCCCATCGTCGTCGAATATCTATGCTTCAATAGTATATTTGAAAGGTTTCCTTTAGTGTGAATGTTTTATTCTAATCAGTTATGTTAAGTATATTATTGTGTTTTTTCCGATTAATATATAGCGGCATTTCACTTCCATGTTAACAATAATTATTTACCTTTTTGTTTGTATTGTTTTACATAAATTATAGTTTTTAAATCAACAGTTGTAATTCAGTAAATGTATTTCATTGCCGCCACTACGCCCTTTTCTCCCATAAATATATTGTATATACGTTTATAATTAATACAGTTTTTACAATGACTAAGTTTTTATTGTGTTCCACAGACAACAAAAGATACTAACTGTTAACTGTTTATCAAAATCAATATACTCTAAAATAATCAAAGTCACAAATAATCCCATTGCATTAATTATCGAAACATCTTGTAATTAATCATTCCGCCTACGTCATAAGAGACATTATTCTTCGTCGTGTAGAATTACACCACTTTCATATATCACCATTATTGTTAGCTGTTTTAGAGTGTTAAGATTACAGTTGAATGTTTTGCTTTTTAATAAATCAGTTTTCTTTTAATTCCAAGTGAAATATTAAAAAATAAAAGTTCTTAAAAAACCGTTTAAACTAATATCTGGTCTGTTATTTTATTAGATTGTTTTTTTAGCGTTTTATTTGATCACTTCGTTGTGTTGCTTTTTTTGTAAATATTGAGTATTATGAAAATCAGGGTTCATACTGTATTATGTTTAAGAGTTTCCTTAGTCTTTAAGATTTTTTACTGTTTTAATTTTATATTTATTAAAATATGGACAAATTGTACTTAAATATCTTTATTTTTCTGGTTCATGCAATTACTGTAATTAAATGTCTGTAGATTTCATTTTAATTATAATATAATAACATGTTTCATTTTATTGTTTTATATATCATGCCTGCCATAACACGCCAATTATGTTTTAATAGACTTTGTAATTTCTATTTTATAACTGATATGTAAAAAATATTTAAACGTTACAAAAATGTAACGCTTCGTATTGTAATTATTGCAATTGTATTTTGTATTGTACGATTCAGGTTGACATTATTAAATTTTAATAACTGTATAATTATCTTATTTGTAATATTCTACTTTGCATTAAAACTGTAGGTACGTATACACGAAGTTCTACTATAATTACAATGTTTAAGTATTTTAAATGTTCTTAAAATCCTCTAATTCTATTTAAAATGTCCTTAAAATGTCCTAATTATAATTAAAAGGACCTTAAAAGCCCCTAATTGTATTCAAAATGTCCTTGAAATGCCTTAATTGTACTTAAATTGACCTTAACATGTCCTAATTGTAATTAAAAGGACCTTAAATTCTTACTGTTAAAAGAACGGTGACCATGAATTGCATATCGTCTGTTCTGTGCTGCAGAGACCTGGCCACCCGCAACTGCTTGGTGGGCGAACATTTGGAGGTGAAGCTGTCCGACTTTAGCCTCTGTCGGCCAATTCAGCGCGGGGTCGACTACATCGGTGACGACAGCGAGTGTGTTCCCATCCGCTGGCTCCCTCTCGAGTCCATCGAGGAGAACCGCTACAACCTGGACACTGACGTGTGGTCCTACGGGGTGCTGCTCTGGGAACTGTTCAGTGCCGGGGACCAGCCCTACACCGATATGTCACCGGAGCAGGTTTGTTGCTGCTTTCTTTGCTTGCCTGGCTGACTCTGGCTATTCGCGGGGTTTTGGGGGACGAACTATTCCACCCCCCCCCCCCCCCACCCTCAACACTCATTACCTAATTTGAAGGCAGTAAGTAGTTTGGAGTACAATTACACCGTTTTTGATCCTGATTTTCCCCCATTATTCTTCCTCCGCTTTTTCCCTAATTTTTTATTCACCCTTCCATTTTGCTTCCCTTTCTTCATCTTAAAATTGTTGTACTCTTTACCCTCCTATCCCTTTTTTCCTCTCCCCTCCTCCCCTCGTTTTTTTTTTGCCGTATCCACATGTTTTTTCTTTTTTATTTCTAGCTGTCTGTCATAGGTAGACTAGAGGGTTTTCACTGTTTTCCAGAATGTATTTAAACAAAGACAAACAGCTTCGTAGTTCTATTACATTATCGTAGTAGAGTAAAATATGACGCGTGTTACTTTTCATACACTTTCATTAATTTTCACCCCGTTTTATACCTTTTCATACATTTTCCTTTATTTTCATATATCTAATACCTTCTGTAAAACAGAACATTTGGTCCAAAACATTTAATAAAAACCATCATATAATATGTACAGACCTACCATGTAACCTATAAAAAACCTAAAACGTAAAATATCAATTTTATATATATTTTTAAAACAACCATAAATCACAATAAAATCCGCATGTTATGGTATTATTATTATTTTAAAATTTGAATATTATGTTCAATAAACAGTAGTCTTAGAACAGTGGGAGAAATATTCTAAGTTTTGGAATTACAAACAAAAATTCAAGGTCTTGAATTGATATTTTGTAAAATGTATTGGAAAGTTCATTTTAATCATATTTAAACAAAGTTTTGTACTACATTGCAGACCGTATTTCTTATATTTTATAAATATATTAAATGTTGTACTGAATTGTTCTATCATGTGTATTTTATATAATCACGCTATTTTATGTATAGTTTTAGTTTTATTTTATAAATTGAAAATATTGAACGCGAATGAAATGCATTGGTTGGTGATCACGATAATGTTGTCTGGTCCTTCCTTGATCAGGTGATCGACTTCCTCCGCAAAGGCAGCCATCTCAGCTCTCCCAAACGATGCCCCAATGAGATCTACAAAGAGATGTTGTCATGCTGGACCAGAGAACGCAAGAATCGGCCCACCTTTGGACTACTTCACAAACGGTTTTCGAAAATCCGATGTTCATGGAACAATAATGTCAGCTGAATGCTTTATTGGTGAATTTATTCTCTATTTGAAAAACTTCTTTTTTTTTAATATATGTGTTATAATACGTAATATTTTTGATAATTTTGACCAGTATCTGTATATCGTTAGTTTGTCGCTTTTAATTGTTGCCTGTTTGACACAAATTAGAATTGAATTCCATCTGTTTTATGGAATACACTATTTTTGTAATTTCTTTTGGTATCATGGTTCCCGAGCCAGCCCTAGAATTGCACAAGAAAGGGAAAGGTGTCTTATCAATTTAAGTCACTATATGTCTGACTGAAAAATGGAGCAAAATACAACTCAATATAATAATATTCAATTCTTATATTGAAACAGCAGTTTTATTGAGTTGTTAAAATTCGTCAAGAAGCAATTTTTTTATTTGAATTCAAGTTTATTTAATTCAATAAAAAATGAAATGTCGTCTTTTTAATGTTAGTTTCGTTTCATTTCTATAATTCAGTGTTGGTAGTTTCTACTTTAAAATAAGTAATTTCTACACTGAAAGATCATTAGTGAACTTAATTAAACTTCTTTTTCCCCTGAATAATATGCATGAAAAACATGCCCACTGGTTTAGTGTGATACCTCAATTTTGGACGTTATTATTTTTGCAACTCTATGAAAGCTATACTTTATAAGCGTTTTGTAGTTGTCATTTGTTATCAAAAAATTATACTAATGTTTGATAGTTTTTATTAATATTTATGTATTCTGGTTGAAGACGCTTTTTACTAATGTAATTTTATACTATTCTTACATTAACCCTTTGAAAAGATCAATCTAAAATTTGATATACGTCTTGTTACATTAAACCTCTTTTGAACGCTGACATAAATTGCTTGTGATTACCTTGACTATCCGGTCTTTTTATTATTGTTGGTATTTTATGAATCACTGATATAGCCATTATGTTATTATTAAAGATGGGACTAACGAAGATATCCTAGTCAAAGCATTCTATACATTCCGCTCATAGTGGCAGCCTCCATTCGGTGACAATGTTTCCCTGTAAAAAAAAGTTTACGCTTTGTGCACATAGACTCTCTCATCTACGGCTAACAAACTTTATTACTGTATTGTAACTATATTCTATTATTATCTGTCTATTTTGAATAATAATGCATCTAGTCGAAATCCTTGTTTGATTTAAAAACACTCATACCGTTTTTTGTAACATAACGCTTTTGCATATAGCGCTGTTTTTTCATCTTCTGATTCTATATTTTTAATTACAGCAAGACTGCCATTTTCTGTCGTTTTTTGTGCCTAGCAAATAAATATATTTAGTTTTTTTATATATTGAAACAAAAATCATAATTTTTATCCAAATGAAATAACATTAATGTTTGGCTAAATTTAAGTGGGAGCCGAAATGCTGTTGAAATTAAAGCAAATGTAAAATTTATAGCCTTATGTTTTGGAGATCAATGTTCAGCGAGTTGACTCCAAAATATAAAGACTACATTATACAGATTCGATAACTGACCTTAATTCAGCAACATTTCTGCTCTCAGTGCACTTTATCATTAATTATACTGCCACGAGAGTTTCATCTCTTTATTATATGAAAATTGTTATTTTTTTAGTAAATGTAAGTGAACTCCTCTGTTGTATTTTAAATTGTAATTTTTACTGTTTGTACATATATATATGTAAAAAATAATTATCGTTTAGGACATTAGTCCATATTTGATTTTTGTTGATATTGTTACAGGCCTTACTCATTCACCTATTGCTACATTTATCTGTGTATGATGTATAAACTACACTCTGTTCGTAACTTCATATATATCTACACATTTTATAGAAATGGTTACAAAATTGTCCTATCACCGTCCAATTATTGATATACATATATATATATTATATTATTACTGGTAATCTTTGTGTTTGTACATTTATTTGTCCGTTAGCAATTATGGGAATTATCATTGAAAAACGTTGTATCGCGCATTGCATTACTATATAGTTTCGGTCACAATTTCATATCGCTATCTTGTCTGTCACATCGTGAAAGACAGTTGTCGTGTTATAATAAATTTTCCATGATATTATACAGTTATAAATATATATTATAATGTCAAAGGAAGAGGTTTGGGACGGCAAACATGTACACACAAACACACCGCTGCCAACTGCTTTTAGAATTCTAGAAGAAAGTGGTATTGATTGAAATTTGTACACAATATATATTTTGAATATGTTTTCTCCTGTACATCGTCGGCCTAATTTTAAATGTAACATTTGCTATTTGATGATAACCTATGATTAATAAATAAATCTAGTATCATAAGCTAGCTGTCTTATTATGTTATGATTTTTAAAAGGTTATTTTCGTTACTTTAATTGTATAGTCCTGCATTAGCCTACTTATATCTCATAATCTATATTGGATATTTTGGATAATATTTATTTTTAATAGAAAGCATATACGTAATATCTTTTAAATAGTAAAATATATCTTTAAGAAAATAAGGGGCTTTAAAAATCTTCTTTATTACTATTATTAATCTCTATCTGAGTTTACATATTTGAAAATATTGATTTCGGTTCTTATTTAATTGAAAACATTGACATTACAGATGTAGATAGGCCTACAATTGTGTCGACCAGTTATGTTATAAATAAGAAAACTAAAATTATGTACAATTTTTTGCACCCAAAAATGATTACATTATAGCTGTCATTTAAAATACTTTATAAGCGGAGTACGATACAATTGGATTATATTTTACAACCTCCAGTTATCAAAAAACTAGGTGGACCTGATGAAACAAAAATTATCTACTTCGTTAAATCGATAATTCATTTTTAAATGAATTCTATAATGAAATCAATATTAACTGATAGGGTTCCTACACAGGCCTGACTTCGGACACAACCATACAATTTTGGAAACATACCTGCGAAAAGTATGTTATTGAAAATCTCTAAAATGTTATTACATTTGTGACAAATTCTTGAATTATGAAAACGTAGTTTTTTCAAATAACTTTTAAACAAAAATATTTTAGAATTCTATTCATGTAAGTAGTGGTCAGTTTTCGATAAGCTTTCCAGTGGTGTTAACCATTTTGTTGTAGGTGGTATATTTACCGAGATATAATTGTCGCACAAGTCACTCATTTACCAACAGCTTCGAGTATAAAAACCATTCGGCCATTTTAGATTATTACGTCATCCTTGACTCAAAGAGTGCTCAGAATTTTTGGACGCGAGGATAGAATTAAAGTACAAGTCATAAGCTTGAATTTGTTGTATAATACTTGCTTGTAACATGAACGGTTTAAATATCCAAAATGTTCGTAAATTTTTTTAATAAGTCATTTTGGTTAGTAATCAGTCATATATACAATATATATAATATAAATACATATTTTGTTATACATTTAACCTATTATGATAATTTAAAAAATTAAATGGAATGTCTATTATTGCATATATATTGAATTGGTCTTCTTTATAATTATATTAATACTTCATTTTAATACCTTCAATGATCTATTGGAACATTGCATAAACAATTTCGTAATTTGAAATGTACCTATTGAATATTTTTGAATTCTGATACCTCAAATATTTTATATAGGAATATAGTTTTTACATTTCAAATGATTTTTTTAAACGTTTTCTGAAATTTAATTGAACCTTTAATTGTAGAATGGCCCCTTTTATACTTCAACGGCACTCAATTACATATCAATAAACTATAGTCGAGTTGGAAAAATATATATTACTAGAAATGCTGTCATCAAAACATGTTCAGTTTGTTTTCAATTAAAACACTTGCCGTTTTTAAAAATCATACAACACGAATTTATGCTAAAACGAAATAAAACTTATTAACATTGGGCAAAATGTGTAAGACATGGGTGATATTCCTGGTGAAAATTGCGTATACGTATGTCACGTATACACTGCATATATGGCGTATAAGTAACCTATACGTCTGTAATATGGACGTGTACGTGTGGCTTATACGTGAAGTATAAGTACACATGGAGTATATGCTACGTATGCGCCATTTATTTGTGTTTTTATATTAAAAAGTTTTTAATAAAACTACTTATAGCTATGTATTGTTCATACTACATTAAAAAATTATTGAGAGTATTATAAATTATAATTACAATTTGACTAATGAAAGTGTGTGATATTATGATGCAATTCAGTTAAAATGTATTTTGTGTTTATTATGTAGATTATATAGCACAGTAATATAACTTTCAATTATTTATACTTCTGATTGATATATATATTCTTCAAAACATTGTGAAAAGTATATATTTGTATAAATTTACCTTTGGAATATAATAATAGACTTCCAAATTATTACATAAAATATGCTGATTTATATTATATTATTAATATACATACATTTTATAATGTATAATTTTGCAATTGAAGAAAACTAACATAAAATATATAATTTATGGTCACCCATATTTTATATTAGTATAATGATAGAATATAAATTATTTGAGAAAAGATAGAAAGTACGCTTCATATATAAATATTATAAAAATATATTTATAAGTTTATATATAAAATTGTTTGAATGTAATTGATTAAAGGTTTTTCCGCTTAGTATTTAATTTTAGTTTCACTCTTAAACATCTTGCCGCATTATAAACGATTTTTAACAAATAATGACACAAATATGTCATTTACATCTGTAAAGCCAAGGGAATATGGTAAATATTATACAAGATGTCCTGTAGTTTAGTCTTATCTAAAGAGATATGTTTAAATTGTTACTTTTAATACTGTTTTTTTACTGAATACATATACCTTTACTTATAGTTTAAACTTCAATAATTACTTGAATGTTTAACTTTTTTCTGTGTACCGAAAGAATTTTAATCAAAGTTTTGGATTTTTTTTTATTAATATTAAAATTATATTGAATGATTACTATGATAGATCATATGATTTCATTAGTTTTGGATTGAAAAAGAGTTTTAATAATAATTAAATAAAAATTAAATCAATGGTATAAAAGTATGACGCTAAAGTTATGAACGTGTATAAAAGCGATAACTAAGTCTATAATTATATATATTTTAATCAATTTATAAGTGTTTTTTTAAACATATAATCAAATGAAACTTAAAATAATGGAAAATAAACTAAGTTATTTGTATTCAACTTTCTAGGTCAATTTTATTTCCATAGTAATTTATGTTTCCTTGTTTTACCATGGGTCATACAGATATTACTTTCATAATACTTTTAGCAATTATCAAATTTTTCTTACTTTTTAAATTAAAAAAAGAAGTGTTTTTATACTTTTTATCCTGTTCAAGACCAAGTTTGGTCAGGCATCATGACAACTAATACCCTAGTCAACCTGTACCCATTACAATTAAAGTTATGTTAAGTTGTTTGGTGCACACAAAGGAGTTAGGGAGATAAAATTATGATTTGCTTTAATGCAGCTTAGGTAACAAGGGCTCAAAACGGCGTAAAGTGTCCATTGATTTACTGCAAAAGCCAAATATCTTAAGAATAGATAGTTTCATATTTATTTTTAAAATGTACAGATATATAAAATACGGTATAGTTACTCAATTGCGGCAATTAACAAAAAAAGTGGATAAAGTACCTAACTGGCTCGATCCTGATAGTAATTACTAATTAGTTTCTATATAATCACTTTTTAATTTATTATAACTTAGTCCATTACTTATTAAGCGTATTATTAGCATGAATAAAGTGTACTTTCTAATTGTATTATATTAACGCTGTATTTAAATCTATGTTAATTGTTATGTTAATAATTGTAACATAATTTAATATGTCCATATTTTGATTTCATTGAAGCATTTGAGATTATACTATATAATTGTAGATATTACAATGCAAATCGTATAAAACGTGGCAATAGAAAGTTCTTTTAGACCCATCCGTGTGGAGCAGAAAGTGTCTGTCTCCATTTCCATGCTTTAATTATTCTTCAATCAGGGAAAATCTTAATAAAAACATTTTGTAGCTTCCCATGCTCTGTCTACCTCAACGACAACTCTAATTAATGTAATATTGTCAATTTTAATCCATTCTTTAATCCAATTAATCTAATTGCTTTCGGGATCATTAATGTTGCAGTCCGCATTATGCACGTTGTATACTGTGTTCGAGTTGTACATCAGGAAGGAGTATAACATATACGAAAAATGAGGATGCAAATCACACTTGTTGAAATACGATTGTATGTGAAATCAAAAACCCTCTGTGATGATTTGTAACAAAAATAAAATCATTTTTGTTCATGTATATGTTTAAATGTTGAAATATTCATATTTAACAGATCGTATTTTTAACTAAAGATAAGACGTATAATCAATCCGTAACATGATTCGACCGTTGCTTGTCAGAGAGAATACCGGTAATGAAAAGCGACAAAAGGTAAGCCGATGAAATAGTAAACCAGACAATATATAGTAGATAAGACGAGAAACAAGTCTGGCACAAATGTGAGCATGACTGCTGTTATTTTTACTTATGAAAATTGCTTTCCATATTAATTTTTTTATAATTAATAAACAATATTTAATGGATTTTTAAAAGCTTATTTAATATGTATTTGTTTTAACTCTATTATCATCTAATATACAAAATTGAGGTGGACATTGAAATAAATTTTGAAACTATTTCCAATGTTTCTATCTAAACTTTTCGAAGTAATCTAATTAATTAATCAACTACACATTTCTATTGATACAAGCAGCCAGCATACAACTGCGCCTCTGTAGTCAAAACAGCAGCACAAAATGGATGTCTGTCCTCTATACTAGATGCGTTACAAAATAACCACTCCAATCTTCGATCATTCTAGGTCCAAGATAATCGGAGATCACAAGGCTTTCTATTTGATGTACTCATAAAGTAAACATTTTTACGGAGGCGTAGATATTTATACATATTTTATAGTTCTTTTTTTTGTGAAATTGTACACTTATAAAATTATTTAATTATTAACTTAATGCCTTCATTTCATAAAAACAACATATATTAAGTGTGCCTTTTTGAAAAGAGGTAAATAATCGGTAAAATAAATAAATATACTCTTTTAGGAACTAATGCTATTTTGAATGCCTAATCAGATATAAAAGCATTAAATTTATTGTATATTTTCTGAAAAACAACAACAAAAATTATATATATTGTACACTTTCCATAAAAATTCCAATACATGTACAAAGTGTACTTTTGTTCTAAAATGGAAACAAATATATACATTAAGACTTTTTCTAAAAATACAATAAACGGTACCCTATAAAAATTATTAAAACATTAACACACGTGCTCTTTCTAAGTGAAGGACACGAAATTGATAAATTGAAAAACTTAGTTTCTATTCCTTCTCGTGTAACTTCGTCGTTTTCTCATCTTATTTAGCACACAATAGTATCTGTATATTTTTATTCTGTTGATATTAGTTGATAGCCCAACATTTCGAAAGTATATGGAGACTTTCTTTTGGTCCGCTTTCGTCATCGCCCATGCCTCATATAAGAAGTGGCTCCGGGGAATTGAATCTTTAATTTTGGTTATTGAGATTAACCCACATGTATTGATTTATAAATATTACATACTATACTACATGTACAAATTGTTGCTATACAATTAGAGCTGTTTTTAGTTTACGATCACTAAGTTGGTTCGTTATTGAGTTTGTTGAAAAAGGAATTATCCGAAAATGCTTTAAATTACTTTCTTTTTCATCATAATATATTTATCAATATAGCTCGTTATTTTATCTTTCAAAACACTAACGTTTATTAAGTATTTTATGTATTATATATTTTATAATATTTGAAAATATATATATTAAAGTGTATATATAAACCTTTTATACTAGTTAGTGGCAAAAACTGATGTTTTATCCATTTTAGCGAGATTGTTAATTTAATTAATGCACCTATACCGCAACTGAAAATTAATTTATAATTATCGGAGCAACAATTAGTTATTTCAAAACTCAATTGAAATGTTTTCATGTTGTTATTCTAAGAGTTATTTTGTAAAACAGAAGCAAAATTACACATGAAAAATAAAAGTTTATGTATTTTTCGTAGCATTGACTCTCATAAAAAATAATTTAAATTAATTTATATATACACAACATGGGTAGCAAGTTGTTCCAAATAAACAAAACTACACGAACGTCTTGTCATAGCGAATTGATAATGTTACGTACATACATACAGTTTACAAAACATATGAGTTGGTGTCAAACAAAAGATATTATTGTTTCCAAACAGTGATCATGACGTCAGCATAATAGCTTTGGAACATTCAATTGTTTTTGACAAATAAGTTTTGTTTTAGCCCACAACTTCATACAATTAATAATGTATTAAAATGTTAATTAAATAGAACGAACTCTTCCAGAGTTCAGTGTGTAATATCTTTGCCTACGTTTCTTTTCTAAGTATAGGTAGTAATATATTTGAGCACATATTGAAAGGATAAGTAAGATGTTAGTAAACACGGAAAATATTGTGAAAAGACTTTGTCAACATTTTAAAAATTTAACAAAAAGCCTATTTGATTAAAATTAAAAAATTATTTAATAACAATAAAACAATAATGCTAAAAATATTAGATTTTTCTATTCGTTTTTTTAAAATCATGTTTGAACTGTTTTAAAAGATGGCACAGCTTGGAAAACACAACACTCATTTGATCGGGATAGAACCAACGCATAAAGTAGTATGGGCAAGGTTAGTACAAATCAACAGCAAACTGAAAGTCATGAGTCATGGATTCACTACATCGGTAATATAGTGGTATAACAGTCTTACAGTTAGTCTACAGCGAGACAGCGAGCGCATTTTAAACTAGGTGTTATAATGCTTACAAATGCGGTCAAATATTATATCACAAACAATAATAAGATTATTAAAATGAATTAGGACAAAAAGAAAACATAAATGAGAATATATCATGAAATAAAATAGCGCAGTTATTGCTAGTTTGTTTTGATTTAAAAAAAACAATGTATGTATGAAGTGCGCAACCCTGGCATTAAATTTAGATATGTTGGACATTTATGTCGATAACGACAGTTCTTGTGAACAAAATTTAAAAAGAAAACGGTTAGAAATGTAAGTAACAAATAAAAATAATTATGTATAATATAATAGGGGCTCTATCTGGTTTGCATATAATATATACAAAACTATTCGTAGTTGTGAGTAAACTCTGAAGATTTTTCCACAAGGTGAAAATCATGAATGAAAAACAATTTTAATAGTATAGTTTGTGACAATGTTACATAATTGAATTGAATAAAAATTGTTTAAAAAATGTTTTTACAAATATAATATTATCTATCATAACACGCGGAATTAATATTTGTAATTGTGAAGCCAATTAACATATTATTTTCAGCAACATTTTGGTTTATCGAATATTTCACTTTGAAAATATTTTTAAAATGTATATGAGAATATCTAAACTACTCAAAAATGTTTTTTTCCAAGTATTTATTTAGTAATATACTCGTCTATTCAATGAATAAATGTATTGTATTACAGCCGTTAATTTGCTATTGGCGTTAAATAAGTCATTGATTAGTCCTTTCAATTGTTAAATTTATGTGCATAAAATTGATTTGTTTGACGTTTAAAAGAAATTATATTTAATCGTTCCTTGGTTATTTGTAACACAGTTCGAAGCATTAAATTTAGTTAATTAGCTTGTTTAGTGAGAAAAAATTTAATTTATGAAATTAATCTTGTAAAAAATATTTGTTCGGTCCATTGTGAAATATTTTGAACTGACTACGTTGTACTGGTAGTCCTTTTTGATACACATATTATTATATAAAAGCGGTTTTGAACTGTTTCGAATGACAGTTTTTTTGCTATATTTGTTAAATTATTTGCCCTGCATAATTATTCAATATGTAAAATTTCAACGCGTTTGGTATCTGCGTTTCACATTTCCAAACAGATAATAAATTAAAAGTCTTTTGGTAAAAGACTTATTATTATATTATATTAATAAATTAAAAGTCTTTTGGTAAAAGATATTAATTAAAATATAATGCAACGTAAGTGTAACGGTTATTTATTATTTTAATTATATAAAATAAGATTTAAAATAACACAAAATATATGTTATCGCATTTCGTGTGAAGAACTGAGATATACTAAATGGAAACAATATAACAACTTAATAGAATTGAACTAATTATTAGTGCATTAATCTAAAATAATAATATTAATTAATCTTAAGCTATTATCCATTGTATGATGCTTCCCAAGGTTAGTACACTTACTATGTTATATGCTATGTTGTTGTCTAAGTAACGATTTTTGACGAGTTATTGAAGTATTGATGAAGATTATGATGAAGTATTGCATTGGTGAATGGCATTCAATGTACAAGATTTTAAAATGGGCTCGAGAATGTTAAAGGTAAATGAAGTGTTTGGTTTGCTTGAAGTAATAGGTTGCTTGTTTGCCAAGGAAGTAATTTACTAAATATATTAAATGTTATACAGTATTATTCGTAGGCAACTATAACATATATTTAGTGATGCCGTTATTTTTACATCTATATAAATATATATTCATCTATATGTATTCTAGTATGCCTATATATTACATATTTGAAAAAATCACAATATGAAACGCTAAAAATTTGGCGAATGGATAGGTCACATTTTTGTGAACTGTTGTCAGGTTTCTGTAGACATCAAGGAACTAACTCTAAGGTTATTTAATATAATGTAGTAGCTATATATCAATAATTGGGTGTATTTAAAAATATACAATATTTCGTGTACATATCTAATTATATCTATATTTACAAATCTATTGATTAGCGTAAACTATAATTCATATAATGAATAATCACCACACAATTTTTTGAAAGTTTCCACAATCAATTAATTAGATAAAAAATAAGCCTGAAACAAATATTAATAAAATATTTGAAGTCGATGTCAGTATTTCATCAGCGACATAAATATTATATGCAATAATGCTTATATACATCATAAAACATGTTTTATAACATAGAATTATTCAAAAACGTGTAAAATTTTTAATAAGTACATAGGTCGCTATTCGCCGTTACATAATATGTAAACTAATATATATTTTTTTCTTGAATATAATATACAGCTTTGTTCTTGCAATAAGACAGTGCGAGAGTTGACAATGATCACATTGAGGGGATATTCGTGACTCAGACTTGTACGGCAACTCATTATCAGATCACGTAACCGTCGAGTCTCTAACGGCGTCTGTCCTGCGGATGTCAGGATTGGGATCAGGATCATCGTCACCGTGAACCGACGAATTGTTGCTCGAGCTAGTGGACTCAGAGGGGCCCTCTATCCGCGGCAATTGGGGGGCGACATCAAAGCTGTTGGAGGGCGAGAGGGGGATCTGCGACTGGTACCAGTCCCGGTTGTCCTCTAGGGTGTCAAGGATGTCCTGGGCCGCCGGGTGTACCAGATCCGACCAGGTCTCCCAAAGCGGGTGCACGATGAAGTCGATAAAGCTCACCTGTACAGACCCATTGGGAATATATGTACCCGATGAGTTGGGATAAGGCGTAACATTTATACTCTGTGAATTGACCAACCGCATTGAACTTGTTGAACTGTATCAAATGGACATATTATACCAACAGTTGAATAAACTCATTCGAATGAATAAATAAAAGCTTCTTTATATATTTTTCTAAAATTTCGCATCCTTTTATATAGAACGTTTTTGTTTGATCGGTGTTAATATTATATAAATTTTAAAGTTAACTTCTTTTTTTTAGAGTGAGAATTTTGCGGCTTGCTCTAACTAATTACAGTATTGATTTGAATTTCTTAAATATTTATATATGTTATTGCTAAATTAGTGAGATGATATACGACAAAGTAAAACATATTTTCAAAAATAAATTTATAATAATATTTAATAACTTTTTGAATGATTAATTTTAATTAAAAACAATATAATTTATTTTTTGTTACGAACGATTGTAAAATAATATAAATGATATTTAATTACATTTGTTTTTTTATCATTTTGAAGATACGCTTTGAAGATACACTTTCTCAAACCAAAATATGTATATATACAAACACCTACCAAAAGACCAAACATATTTGATTATAAAATTTTAATTCAATATATATAACTTAATATTTGAGTAGTTGATTTAATATTTTGTATTTTAAAGTGCAATAATTTTATTTAAAAAATTATAATTGGTTATTGAGTATTTTAAAGTATAATTTTAAGTCAATTTTTAATTGTTTCAGGCAATCTCAGGAAAGCTTTAACTTTTGTGAAATCAGAGTCAGACAGTACGTGTTTATTAGTTTAAGTTTTTACTACAGAAATAAATGTTTAAAGGCAATAGTATTTCTCGCTCAGGAAATTCAATGTTTTGCACCAGAGGCTCATATTTTTTTAATTTTGAACATTTAACAGTAAAGAAAATTTAGATAATTGTACGGACATATATATGGACACATACGGTTTAATATATAATAAATTATTATCTTTAAGGAAGTAAAATATATTATATTTCTTAACAGAAAGATAGATAATAATTAAATTAAAATTGTAAATGACATGTGTTCTATAAATGTCACAATAGAACACAAGTGTTAATTTTCGAAAATTATAATTATTCAATAATCAAATGAAATTAAATGGATACATAAACAAAATAAAATGTTCTCAAAATGCCCTTTTATTGACCTCAATAATGAAATTTGTATAATATAAAATAATAAAAGTAAAATAAAATTAAACTTTATTAAATATTCGCCAAGAGTATAGAATCAAAACAAAAATATTGTTGGATGTTTATTGTAAAAATATAAATAATTTAACTAATAAAGACTCCATAGGCTTACAACTGCGATAAGCTAAATACATAATTCGTCAACTGTTTTGCATAACTGATGTATATGATTTTAGATACTTTTCTGAAAATATTTTTTTGTTTATTAATAACAATGATTTTTTAAATAATTTTATAAAAATTATAAATATTTTATTATTTTGATATATATATTTATAGACGCATTTTTGCAAATAAAAATTGATCTACAGAAAGTAGCTAACATCAAATACATCAAACATACAAAATAAAGACGAATTTAAATATTCTCAATACATGTTTTAAATATTTTTTTAATTATTCATATAAATATATAATAGGCCTATATAGATATACACAATAAATTAATAAAATTACATACTTATATTTATAAATTCATATTCTTAAAGTAAAATAATAATTTATTAACTACGTAAATTATATATAGCCTATACGTGCAATGTAATATGTATTTCTCAATATTACTGAGAACATGTGTAGGAATTCTTTTAAAACAATGGTTTTAAATAAAATTATGAGGAATGTAGCCTATATACATAGCAGTATTCCGCAAACTTCATAGTGTCATAAGCCACATAAAAAGCCCTTTTGACAGATTGGCCAACCAAATCAAATGTGTAATTTAAAACCAAGCTATATTTATAAAATTGCGTTTTAGATTTAATATATAATTTCTATAGTTAATCGGCCAAATTTTAATATACTACAATTTCTATAGTCAATCTGCCAAATTTTAATATACAAATTCTATAGTTAATCGGCCACCAAGCAACCTCATATCGGTCAAATGTGGCTCAAAGAACTCAATTTGCAGGACAGTGTATGTAGTGTATGGCATTAATAGGTACATAATGTGTACTATCACCCTATATTTATTTCTAAACTTTTCCTTATAATGTTATTTTTCAAGAATTTAGTAAAATACTTCAGAAACATTTTCCCTAACTTTTGACCACATCGTATATATTGTCTAATTAATACAATATAGCTAGATGCAATAATTGTATTGCTGTCTTAGTGTATGTAGTATTGGTACACTGATATAACGTTTTTCGTAATTCTTAGAAAAATTAGGATGTAATTAGTTGACATTCAACAGGAGCTCGCAATAATTTAAGGATTATACACTAAATGAGTCATCAACAAAAGACTATTTGAATGAATATTCGGATAATAAACTACTTTACCATTACATTTATAAGTCTAAAGAAGGTGACTCATTCGAATGCACATCGAAATTAAATTCTAAAAATGTATTTGAGTTTATCTATTTGACATCACTGTAAAATATGTAAAATAAATGTGAGTTGAATCAACACATCCTTAAATTGTTTAATCAATAAATAATAATTTAAACTCATGGTTTATTTATCCGGTAATATATGAAGATTCCTCCATAATAGTTTTAGATTGTTTATGAGTATTTTTGTTATCTGAAGACATTGCAAACGATAAGAAAGACACTAATAAATTAAACAAACTCTATAGCGAGTTGCTAAATCCGGAAGTATAGTGCAGCTTTCTGCCTGAGAACAGAGAGATAAAATAAACACTGCGAGATTCGAACTCGCTACCGCTTTAACCAAGCCATCTAAGTTTATAAAAAATATAGGGATTGCTTCATCCTTTTTATTCGTGCTGTTGAAAACACCATTTATTTGTAACACTAATACATAATAGGCTAGTTCATACTCTGGTTTTGCTTGATTTGGTTTGGCTTGACTTAGATTCAAACAAATTAAAATCATTTATGTAGGTAGACCACAGATTTCAACATTTCTCTAAGAGTCTACTATATAGACTGTTCTCATACCTCATAGCTATGAGGTAGACGAATAATAATAATCAATTAAATCAAAGAAATTTAAATTCAAGTATGAGCTGATAATTGCACGTAAAGTAATATTTCAATCAGTTTCAATTCAATCCGATTGAGTTTCGCTTGATTTGAGTTGATGGCAGGAATCTAAATTTCCATATTTGAGTATCAATACAAAAATGACCAACTGATCTTAACGAATCAGCCAGTCACACTCTCATTTGGTTAAAAATAAAAAAAATAATTATTCTATTCCAGACTGTATTAAACTAACAGGCATAATAACCACTTTACTGTCTAGTTATTCTAATTACAAAGGACAGAGTTTTTGCTAAAATGAGGTTACCTGCGATTTCTCCACAGAGGCTGTGACACGGTCGCACATTGGGCTGACATCCAAGCCAAGCTCCTTTTCCTGGTCGCCCTGCTGGAAGAACTCCTCCATGATCCGATTGGTCCACTGCCGGTAGATGACTAGTGGCTTGGTCGGGTTGCTCAGGTCTGCGCAGTGAACCATGTTCTGCAGAATCTGGAGGAGAAAATACCAAAATTAAAGAACTCTGAAAATGTTTGTGCTATAAAATAGCTTTAACAACTATCAATTTATTTTGTTAGACAATAATCTTAACGTATAACTGTGTGAAACAATATATTAGGTACCGTGATGTATTATATAATAGTTTTATTTTTTCTAAGGAATTTTATATAAAAGTATTACAATTCTCAAAATTGCAAGATATTGATTTTATAAGAAGTATTCTTGAAAATTTCGAGTGCTATGATTTTCGAAATATGTAACTGTTTCTTGAGATATAACACTATAAAGGTATTTAATAAAATACTATCTAAGCTTCCTTGAGTAAGAACACAATTTGATTCTACCTGAACCATTTTACTTTTACTTTTATGGAAAATCAGCGATCAATAAATAATAATCGATAAATTTGCTCTAAAAATACAACAATTAGTAAACATTTATATTCCATTGGGACTCACAAAAACATAGCAAAAATGTTTTAAGTTGCTACTGATAATATATTAATTTGAAATAATATCCATTTGAGTATTCCATACTACTGATATAACTTTTTCAGTGAAGTAAGCAATAGGTTATTTCATTTATATATTCGATTCGTGCTTTCCCTATAAAGATATACCTACTCTATGACATTAACACAGAAAGCCAAAATCGATCCAGTCAACTTGTATAGTAAATAATAATAGAGTAATAATAATAAAAAAGAGTAAAAGTAATAGCTATAGCGCACATAAATCCAATAAATTAAATTGATCAAAATTAATTAATAATTGTTTAAATCTAAGATTTTTCATTGTAGTTCAACTATATTGTTTTTGCATAATTTATAGTAGCTACTTAACTAAATAATTATATAATTTATAGTAGCTACTTAACTAAATAATATTATTATTAATATTTATTATACGCGGTTAGCGTCAATCTCCGCATTTGTGTCTTCAGAAGGAAGATATTTTATTGTATTTGAATATGGTCATTCGTTTTTTATAAGTATAATGTTTTTTATTAGTGTTTTTTTAATTATCAAATTTTAAGAAATTTGGTAAACATTTTCGGTAAAAATTTGTTAAAAAATTATTATTCCTCAATTATATTTTATGTTCTATATTTTATCTGATATTTTGCTGTTATCTGAGCAAGTATATTATTAATTTATCAATTTGAACCCCATACACTCTCTATACAATTCAAGATATGCATACATTATTTTTATGAATTATTAATGAAAGGAAAGTACGCGATATAACATGTTTCACAACTATTAAGTAACACTAAATGAAAATAAACACAAACGTTTAAGCACAATAAAATATAACATCAAAATAATCATAAAATGAAATGGCAACAATATAGACAACCTAAATGTTTGTCATGATTCTAACCAAAGAAATAAAAATATACTTAGTGTAGAAGCGGGCCACAAGTTGGGACATTATATGAGGAACATTTGACGAAGATAACAGTTAATAAATTCTAAATCTTTCAACTAATTGATCTCATGTTACCGACATTGACTTTGTTGATTACTGGTTTATCATTGTGTTGACCACTATGGGTTATTAAATTTATTTTTAATTTGTCATGCTATGCTATGTTTTATACAATATTTCAGTAAGCCTTCTAACTTCGTTATGTATAATGTGGAATATATTTTAGTGTGGAATATCAATTTTAAAAATCACTGTATTATATCCAGTTTAAACCAGTGACAGTCAACATAATTATATATAATAAACAATCAATGATTACTACAAAGTTGAAAACATCCAACAGCCACATAACTAGGCCTACTTGTGCCGACTGAAATGGATAGAAAGACTACAAGTGAAATTGGATACGAATATTATATAGTGAATGGTTATGTTAACTATGACATTATGATTAAAATGAGTATTTACTAACCTGAATTCGATCTGCATAATTATCCAAGCTGAGAATTCCGGAACCAGCGACCTTCTTGGTCTCCACCATAGTCTTCAGATCCGCCAATAAGCTCATGTGTTTCGACATGTCTGTGGCTAGCACCTAAAACCAAAATACATCAAGAATTACTGTTCCATTATTATAGTTCAAAACCAAATCACTAAATATGCTTAACACATTAAAATATATAATTTTTAATACATTCTGCAGTTAAAAAAAGAAAAACCACAAAAAAAAATATTAAAAATGTTATTGTGGTTTTCCCAGGCAGTAATCCCAGGCGGTGATTGTATTTCGAAAAAATTCATATATAGATCAGAGACTATTTCTATTAAATATATTAATATATCGAATTATTTAGTGACTATTTATATTCCAGTCAAAACTGTATATATACAAATTTTTAATTAATTAAGACAGCTAACAATCTTGTTTATATAGGCATGATTTAGTCAAAATGTTATAAAAACGATTAGTTTATAAAGTTATAGATCATTAAAAACGTTTACATGGAAATAGATACTATGATTACAAAAATTAACGAAAATTAACAATATTTTCAAAATATCAAAAACTAAAGTTTACTGTTTATCAAAATGGCTATTCTAAAAGAAAAATAAATATTAAATAAAATAGAGCTATACTCTTTGCACTAATGAATATTAATTATTATTATCAATCAAATAATATATTGTTATAAAATATCTGTCTATAATTTATGCTACAAATTATACTTAAACACTAATATTATATGGAAATAATATTATTCATGAAATATATATATGTATATTAGAGTAATACACATATAGTTCGTAATGTCTAACTACACACAAATTATATATTTCCAAAGCATATAAAATCAAAATCAAATATACAATAATAAAAATATAAAATATTGTCAAAATATGAAATCAAACAATCTATCTTTTAATATAATAATTAAATTAAAGCGGTAAGTACATAAGTCTTCTATTCCCCATGTGAATTTTAGATTATATTATAAGTAACTTTATATTATAAAAATTACGTTATGCGATAGTAAGATGTTAATATAGTTATTAATTATATTATACAATTAATGATAATGTTCTTTTAAATTTTTTATTTTATATAGTGTTTTTAAAACATAAGAAAAATAACATTGTTTATCTTTAAAATGTAACTTTAATATAATTGCTTTTTGCTAACCTATAGTATACACATATATTTTATTATATGAAATTAAATAATGAGGTTCAATTGTCGACCATAGTTATTGCAGAGATTCTTTAATTGTTTCTTTAATGGTCTATTGCTTTTTAGATTTCAATAACCACATTTTGCATGTTATTAGATTGCACACAATCAATTGGAAATAAAATACAGATCTTTCCATGGATACTCACCAAATCAATCACCATCTTTCGAAGTGTTTGACGTTGTTTAGACGGCAGGTTGGAAAATATGTCCGAGTTTTCCCCCTGCAGAAGTTTAAAGGCTACAGAAAGATGGTGGTTCTCCAGGACAGAGGCGTCGTTGTACATGATCGCAAGTTCATGACCTATGTCACCGATGGGGTAGATAAGATTGACAATTATTAAAAATGATGGCGCGTTAATTATGATCACAGAAGATAAAATATAATTGTTGGTAAATCAATCACAGATGGACAGATTATGACAGAACACCTGTATCAATGAATGGTGCTAAAGCTGCCTGCTTTGAACAATTGACCGCGTCGTTATGAAATCTATGTTAATGTACTGTTATTCGGTTTCAACAGGAAAATATAATTTTTATTAAAAAAATTTAAATAAGTTTTTAAATCGATCAATTTTTAGTGTGAATAATTTTTTTTTGGATTATACACGAAACCAGTGACTTTAAATATAATACCTGTATTGATGAGGAATTGGTTGGTCACTCCGGGATGATGTACGTCATGAATTGCGCAGGCGTATATCACTGCCAGAATTTCCATGTCAGCAAATACGTCCTGAAGCAGAACAATGATGCGATGTAAATGATTTTTTTAAAGGATTCACGCATGGAATAAGACAAAATGTGGAGTTGGAATAATACTGAAAAGCGTTTCTTCTAAAAAAAAAGAGATTTAATTTTAACAAATCTATAAATTTAATAACATTATTACGAATTATTAATAATATATATATCGTTTTTATCTATATATATATATTATACATATATATATTATCTAAATATTTATTACCTATATTTATTATTTATTAATAATTTATTAAATAATTCACACTTAAGTCTAACAAATTACATGTCATATTTCCTTAATTTAAAAGAAAAATTGTGGTAATTATTGTTTTCCTGAATAATTATTAATATTTAGATTTTGAGATACGATTATTTGTCAGCACTGTACATATGCTGATGTTAATTACACAAGGATCAAATTAAGAAAAAAAATAAGGTAATAGTGTAACATATATAAACTTTGATGGTTAGGAACTAAAATGCAAAGCTGACGTTTAACTTATATTACAGTATTTATTCTTTCGCGAATAAAGAAGCTCAACATTCCAGATTCAATATAAACAGTTTTATAATAAGGATATAATCTATTCAATGTAGGATGAGAGGAAGTGAACTAGATGCTTTCAGGGGTGAACATTATTGATGGAAAGTATGCTTTCATATTTCAATGGGATATTTGAGCTTAAATGCTCCCTGTTTCCCAGCCTCGCATTAGTTAGTTAGTTACTTACTATATACCTAAATCTAACAGAAGACATCTATATAGAAAGACAGAAATGTGAGGTTGTAGTTATGGCAACAGTAACAGTACAATTACAAACATGAATTTTGCCGTTTTGAATGTTTATATTTTATGCCATTAATTGATGTTATTTACAACATTTTCATCACTTAAAATAATTAACAAAGGCGAAAAGATTTTGCTCACCCCAACATTCTTTTTCCACTTTTCCTTCCACGCACTACTATATAGGCTATGTATAGAAAATATAAACTATATAAACTAATAAGAGCAGACTAAATGAGATGTTTATAATAAAATATTATTCCATTCTACAAGTACGTATAAGGCTTACATAGATCACTTTACAATGTTTCATTACATACATGTTAATTATTATATATGTCAAATATAAGTCAAGAAAAGGCTTCATTTTGGATAATATTATCATTGCCAAGTAGTTATAATATATCACTTACAAGGTAATACATTACTCAGATAACACGTGGAAAATATATTCTTTTATGAGGAATAACAAATATTATAAATTGTTTAAAAAAATTTGATGTTGCATAATTTTCGTATAGAATTAATATTAAAGCATAGTAAACTGATAAGCCACTCAATTCTTTATTACAAAATAACATAATTATATAAATTCAACGGTTATTTTATATTTATTAATTTGAATAAAGAATAATCTATTACATTCATTTAATGATATAAAAAATTATTTAAAAAATAAAATATACTAATCCATGATATATAAATTAATTAATTATTCATATTCATATTTATATTAAAACACGTATAATTACTAAATAACTATTAATAAAAGTAATATTATTAAATTTAGTTTGCATATTTAAATATTACCGTGTCAAACCTCTCAGCTCTGACGAAAGACAAAAGTTATTTATAATATATATATATTGATTTATTGATTTTGTTGATCTAAACGAATATGTAGTACTATTTTATAAATTACAAAAACAAACTTATTTAATTATAATTTTATAATATGTACAATATATACAAATATTGAAAATTATTATTATAAACTAACTATAAAATGTAGTGAAGTTAAAAAAATATTACATTAAATAAATATTTGGTTTTAAATTGATTCAATATATTTATTATATTAAAATTATATTGAATTATATTAAAAACTTAAAATTAAATTTTAATTTAGTTTTGAAAAATACATAATAATTGGAAGTGATGAATTCAAAATAAATATACAAGAGTAAATTAGTGCAATATAGTATGGCAGCCGACAGGGATCAAAACGAAATTCACCCATTTAACAACATATATGTACACATATGTACACATATTTA
>JAUZND010070880.1:0-17048 GCA_034780555.1 Coelogynopora nodosa
CAGGGGGGGTAAAATACCCCCCCCCCCCCCCTCCACGTAGCAAACCCTACAAAGTATGTCCACGTACGAAGGGTTAAAGGGATTATATATAATTGTCATATTTGACTGACATATCGTACATTGATACATTCTCCACCTCTTGCCAACCTGAAGGGGGACAGACAGGGGGAGGAGGACCCCACCAGCTATCAGCGCCGGCTGGCAGAGGTGACGGGCCGTCTGAGGGAGCTCTGGTCCCTGAGTGTGCTCCAGCAGACCACGGGGGGCAGCGGGACTAGCGTCGGCAACTACGAGAAGGACGGCGTCTACGAGGGCAGCCTGCTGGCCTATAGTTAGGCGGCCTGTCCTGGAGGGGCTTCTGTGGTGAGGGGGGAGTCAGAGGGGAGGATGTTGTGCTGTGTGCTGGAGGGTTCATTGAACAATGTCTGAGCTATAATTACACCCGCGTAGAAATCTTTTCAAATAAAATTACACAATTAAAGATTTTTTAAACGTATCATTTTTTGTTATGTGAAGGTATGAAAACTCTTCACTTGTACCATATTATGCGTCTTTACATGCTGCTGTAGTATCTATTACGAGCTCTATCACATTCAATTATTATCCTGTAATTTAATAATATTATAAATATTAAAAATAAAATATGGTTCACTCTCGTATAATACCAGATTGGTTTATATGTATTCTAGTATTGTTAAGATCTCAAAATGACTGTCTAACCTCGTGGCCACCCACAGCAGTCTTGTTTTAGCCGTTCTCATCCCTGTGCTATCCAAATGAATGTTGTGTAACTGGGGGGATGTGCAGGGGTAACATCTACAATATTTGGTTCCTTCTAAATGACAAACAGAGCAAATGATCTCAGTTGTATTGTTTATTGAGAGGTCAAGATATTCTTCATGCGACTAGTTCGTTTATTGGAGAACTGCAGATACCCAGTTATCCAGTAGCATTTCTGCATTTCTGCATAATCTAACACGTTACTATGTTGTTATGCAAACAGTTGCTATTGATAAAAAATTAACATTGTCGAAAACCGGCTCATTTTAATCAGCTAGAATTTAAGCCTCTCAAAAGAATATTCATTGGTATTTGAGCGTTAATAAAACCAATGCAGATGATACGGTCATGTGTTGCACTTCCCAGACATTTCTCACGAAACTCATCATCTTTTAATTGATTTATTGATTTTCATTGTTGACTTTATCAGGCAATCTCCAGTGTGTACATAAATTGATTAGTAAGAATAATCACACCAGATATGCAGCATTGTATTATACTATATTGTATGTAATGATGAAATTAATTGAATATAACTTTATAGTTTACTTGTAACGGATTTTCTGTGCACAATGTCACTGATGTTGTTCAATGTTCATATAATTATTTTTTGTAAATAATGGCAGATCTGCTTATTATGGCTCAATAATGCTGTTCTCTATGGTACTGATTTAGGAAGATTTTGCGGACAAATATATTGTTGGCTATGTAACAAATGAAAAATCTGCACTGTTTAAAACATTTGGCATGTTTTTCAAACATTTAAAAAATGGTTGTTTTTAGAATTATTGACTTGTGATCATTTCTGTGAAATCAACCAATGACTGCTGATAGACATTTCGTGTTGTACAAGAATACTTCTGTATTTACTATTAATATTTCACAGACATATTAGCACTCGATTATGCAATTAGTAACATTGTACCAACGACTGCATGTTGTAATGGTCTTGTCTATATTATATTGATTATGTTACAAGTATGACATTTTAATAATATGTCATGTATATATATTTTATATCTCCTATATATTTATTATATATTGAGTTTATTGCCGTTCTTCAATTTGTTATAACTTCACACAATACCAAAGTCAAATTAACACCGTAAAATATACAATGTAAAATGTGGAAGTGAAATATACAAGATAAAATATACAAATACAATACTTCTATCTCAGTATTCTCATATTTTGTCACAGCAACATCCAAATAGACAAAGTCTGATGTTTTGCTTTATTTAATCACGGTAATAGCAGTACAAATTTAATTACAAATCGATTTTTGCGTTTAATGAAATAAATAAATATTTTGCTTTCGATAAAGATAACATTGAAATAACATATTTAACAAATGAAATAAAACAATTGGGATAGACATGTCTCCGTAGACTAAACTTACCCTTCACTCACAAACCATTAAGAAATGTTAAAACATAAAGCTATAAGGAAATATCCTATGTAATTGTACTTGCTTACATAGAAATAATTGATGTTGATGAAGTTTTATAAAATAGTATTAGTGGAGAATATAATTTAATTTTAATGCAGGAATAATAGAATATTGTATTTCAACTTAACTTTATCTTTAGAGTGTAGGAGCAGTGCTCACATCTACATCTGTGTTCAGCGTTCTATTGTATGCCTCGAAAATTAGTATCATAAGTAATTATGATGTATTCTTTTTTAACATTCTAAATGTCGTCGAAGATATTTTCACGAAGTGATCTTCGACATATGATAAATATTTATATTAGTCAATCTATTATGAAAGTAATATATAAATTTATTTTTTATGATTCGATAATGTCGCTAATGTTGCATTATTTTATATATTATTTTAATTGTGCATAATATGCTGAATTTGGAAATGTTGAATAATTTATCTGTCGAATCTTTCCATATAATATTCCCTGTAGTTTATAAAGGATCCGAGTGTATTTACCATAACTTGCTATCCTGTAAAAAATAATATGTTAATATAAACATCGTGACTCCTATGTCTTTCAGTCTTTCACATTTATCAATAATAAAATTCTAATTGTAAATATCATACGGTGAATATCATATCAAACTGAATTTATTTTTATTATTATAAAACTGTTAAAAGATCTTATATACGTATCTATATTTGTTGGATAATTATTTTATATTCATATCTGAAATAAAAATAATATTTGTAACATTTAATGCTCTGTCATGTAACGGTCTTCGAAATATGTGAAGAAATATATTTTTTAAAATAAATGTTATCAAATATAAAAGCAAAAAATCTACCCTAACACGAGATATTTCAAAACGTTTTTGGATAATAAAAACGTTAAATGTTGACGTTTATGTTAGAAGAGTAGTTTTTAACTCTAAATGTAGACTAAATGTTACATTTATACCCTTCTGTTTATTTACATCAAATGATTGCTCAGTTTTTTAACATATTTACGTCTCGGAAATTTTTTTTAATAGACGTTTATAATCAAAGCTAGCTTATTATACTATAACGTTAACATCTGGCTCACATTTAAAAAGTGACATAAATAAACGTTTGTAAATATACATAAGGCATAATTTTTATTAAATATCGTTTAATAAATACGATACTTCATGCTTTGTGGAAAATAATTTTAATTGTATGGTTGCATATACATTTTTAATATTTTTAATAACTCGTTAATTAAAACAATTAAAATTATTCTGTACAAATAAAATGTTTACAAAAGTTTACTAAATATAACAGAACGAGGAAATTAAAATCATTAAAAATATATAATATTGTTATAATACCAAAAAAATAATAAAAAAATCATAATTTTGACAAAGTTTAAATTATTTAAATTATTTGAACTTTTTTTTTTATTATTTAAAGTTTCATAATTGAAAAAATATTAGTCAAACTGTAGTTTGCTGGATATAAGTAAATGAAACACAAACTTTAAATATATAAAATTTATTGGGTAATTTTTTGTATAACAATTTTTATAATCCAATATTTATAAATGTTACCTAAATTATGTATATATTACGTATGAGAAAATCTAATGTTAATTTATCTATTCAACAGTATAAGTGCGTTGGGTGAAATACTAGTTTTATATCGCTAATATAGCGCATAACGTTTGATTTGATTTTTGATGATTTTTAAATCGCATGCCTATTTCAGAGTTAAAAAATACTTTTTCGTACTAGATAGGGGGTTAACATTAAAAAAATAATACTTTTTTATCGTACATGTAATTTTAATGTTTGTTTAATTAAATTCATTCAAAGAGTCAGCAAATTCAATGTGTGACATATGTACAGTATTATATATTTACATAAACTCGGGGCAACATTATCAATAATGATAAGGCAAAAAATTATTATGCTCATTATTTCATTATATGATCATCGTTTGATTTATTCAGATCATCAAAAACTAATATTTCTTAGACTTTAGAATGTGAATACTCTATACATAGAATACGAGGTCTTTTGAATTTTCAAATATTTTGCAATGTACAACGTGCATATGCATGGTCATTGTTTCACTCTTTCGTATTTCGACACGAATTATTAACCGACATAGTCTGATGGAATTTCGAACTGAGTCTTCTTGTCTACCACAATTGGTCGAGTATTTAGACACTGTAAAATACGTAATTGGCGTCATCGGGTCAATATATCACAGTATTAAGTATCATGGATTACAAAAAGTGTTGATGAATCACGATCGCCATTCTAGCGACTATTAAATAACGATTTATTTGAATCGCTTCAGGTAGGTATTTTTAATATTTCGAATGCTTATAAAAAACGCTTTTAATAAATATTTGTATTTATTGTAATTTCATCCAAGCACTTTAATTATTTTTATTTATATATTTCATTTATAAAGCTCCATATAATAAAGATTAAACTAGATAGTTGTCGAAGTAACAATTATATACCGAATAATTCGTGGGTGTTTTATAAAACCATCGCTTAATTTTTGGCTTAAAGCATCCTAATAACGTGACATTCTAACATTTTTAAATAACAAAATATAATGTTATAAATACATACGAATTTTATATAACGTATATTGTGTTTATTTAATAATAATAAATATATTATGTAATAAATATTCTTTTTTAAGAAAAGTTTAATTCATTCACATATTTATACTGAAATTTTAACAACATGGAAATACGACGGTTCTATATAACACAAACTAATGTTTGATGTTTATAGCCGTTTACCAATTTGAATTAGATATTTAATCTGTAACTGTTTCATTTCTCTGATAAATGTGATAATAAATTATATAAGATTTTGTTTAACTGAATAAACTTAAGCATGTTGGTAACTAATACAAATACCGCTTAAAACAAAAGTACGCGATCTGGTAAGCGTTACTTTTATATGCTAAACGTGACTTTTATATTATATAAAGCAAGAAAATAAGAACAACAAAGATTTATTAAATGTAAACCTTTATTTCTATATTACAATATCTATTTAGATGTTAGAGATAGATAGGTGTTAGCAAGTAGAGGTGGGTTAACACATTTATGCATGTATTTATAGTTATACTGTGCTTAAACATTATACTCAATTACATATATAATTGCATACGTATTACATAATTATGGTTCACATGATTGTAACATATTATTGTAGTATTTGTACTTAATTTAAATCAACAAGTTAAATTATAAATCAAATAAATTATATAAAAATAAATATATATAATGCCATCTTTACAGTGTCAGTGATGAAAGGTTACATTATTCAATGATGTCCAGTTGTAATATTGTTAAAAAACTAGTTGATACTGATGTATTACAAATGCATAACTTCTAAAAAATGACCAAATAAAATTGCACTTAAATAATTCAAAACATGAGTGATATAATAGCTTATATAATTTGTTTATATTTAAGATGTTATAAATTATAATATATTATAGCTAATGCTGATAGGGATGCCAAGGGTAAGTATATACCTAGAATAAAATATGATACTGATTATAAATTAGTAATAAAGACTTTTACTTATTTTAATTAACTAATAAAAACTTATTCTGATAACAATTTAAACTAAAGTATATACTATAATATATATATTCTCCCTGGGCTTGGCTGGAATAAAAATATTATAATAATTACTGTTATAAAATATGTTTTTATCCATGCTTAAATATAGATAGCATCAGCATCAGATTTTTATAAAATGAAGAATGTTTTTTTATAACTTTTATAATGTTCTTAATTTTTAACAAGTTATAGCCATCCAAGAGGGTATCATTGACAAAGTCAAGGGTAGATCCAGCCATCCAAGAGGGTATCATTGACAAAGTCAAGGGTAGATCCAGCCATCCAAGAGGGTATCATTGACAAAGTCAATGGTAGATCCAGCCATTCAAGAGAGTATCATTAACAAAGTCAAGGGTAGATCCAGCCATCCAAGAGGGTATCATTGACATTTTAGAATATTATTTTTTTATTATTGTAAAAGGCATACTTTTATATTAATATTTTTCAAAAATAAATATTAAAAATCAATAAATATAATATTATTGAATACTTTTTTATTAAATTAGAAGCATAACTTATAGGAAAAGATAATATAGAAACAATTAATCATTATTTAAATAAAGTGTAAATATATGTAAATTATAGGAAAAGATTATATAAAAATATATTTTAGTTTTTTTATAAAAGTGTTTTTTTGGGGTGGCATATACTAATTTTTTTAAGGGAACATAATTTCCTTCCCTCCCTAATTTTCAAAATCCTAGATCTGTCCACAATAGTCTAAGCATTAAAATAATCCCAGATATAGCTGGCACTAACCAGCATTATCAATAGTTCATTAATAGTTAATTAACATCATAATTTTATTTCAGGTACTTAATATTAATATCATATTTTATAAAATTAAATTTCAGCCTTTAGTAAATGTGTACTATAAAAATATATATTTTATGTATATTTACTTAAATTTTAGTTTTGATTTTAGTCCATAACATGACAGTGTCATAGAAAGGTATGGGCCCATTATACACAATATTATTTCTTCCTATAAATCTTGATATATATTTAAATTAAAAATTAGTTAATATATGAAACCTATTCAAATCATTATATACCAATTTTATTTATAATTAATAGAATAAAAATTAATTAAACCTTATTATATTTATCAATTTGGATAAATAAACATAAGCTAGTTACATTTTTTCAAAGCATTTTCATTTTATTATAAATAAATTTATGCATAAGTAACGGATTTATATGTTATCTTCTTTATTTAATTTATTTAACTTAAAAATATCAAAACAATTGAATGAAACAATTATTTTTCTTATAATTTTTTTAATGTTTTGAAATATTCAATAAATCTTCATCCAGATAGATTGTAAATTAAGTCTGATTAAAACAAAATGATAATACAGAACAAATAGTGAGGAACAAAAAGATAAATTACATGAGAAAGTACAAACCATGGACACTATTAAACATTACTTTAGGAAAAATAAACATCTCAATAAATACAAACTGATGGATTTTCCATATATAATCCTCTAGGTCCCAGTACAATGACTTTTGTGGCACTCCATGAGATTGATTGGCAGAACATCCTAGATTTATCTATTGTGTCATTTCATTATGTGGATGACATATTTTGTGTTTTTAAAAACAATTCCATTAGTAATTTTTAATCTTTTCTCAACAGTACTGACATAAATATAAAATTTACTTATACAATTGTTGGGACTGGTCTAGCCTTTTTATATACTCTCAATTGACATTCAGTATAATTCATTTTTCTTTTCTGTTTTTAGAAAGATATTTTTCACTAAATTAATTGTTAATTTTAATGCTTAGATTATTTATTTTATATTCATCATGGTAAATTATTCTATAATGAAATTGTTAAACTTAAAACATATTTTCCTTAAACTGTTATCTTTCATTTTTTTAATCAATGTCTGAATATTGTGTTTTTTTGTTAGTGTTAAATTTTGTTCCAGTTCTGGACAAAATCTTCATGGCTTTAATACCTATGTAATTTTGGTAATAATGTAAGTTTCCATAACTTCAAAATTAAAAAATTAGTTTTCAATAAAATATTAAACTTCCAAATCTCTTTAATCTTGTTGTTTAGAAATTCTTGTTTGAGATTGATCCAGACCAGTCTCATATTGGTAAAACAAAACTTCACCTAGACAAATAATAAATGATTATAAATTCATATATAATTATTTACTAATTTCCCTCAAAAGAACTACAGTCGAGAAAACTGCACACTAGTGTAAATGAATATGATCATATAGTACTCATTTTGGATGGAATAATTGAGCAGTGGCATATTTGTTTCAAATTACAGCTTTCTTGTGTGGTGTCTTCCTTGAAAGTTACAATCCTAGACCATAGTAATAACTATTTTGATAGAAAATTAAGAGGGCATTATGGAGGTCACAATGATAAAAAAGACACTATTGGATAAAGTGTGGACAAATGTCGCCAATATGTTATTTAATTTCACCAGTTGCATATTGATTTGACTTTTTTTACATTTGTATATTTTTATATTATATATATATATTATATATATATATATATATCTTTAATTATATTTTGAATAGTTGTATATTTATAACTTTAATATAATGTTTTAGATTTGATAGTTATAAACATTGTCTAGAGTATTATACTGTGTAATGTTTTCTAATATATTCTTATAAAATGTTATATATTATTTTCATGATTATTATGATAATGATGATCACAATTAATAAGTTTCATATATAATATTAAAAAACCGGTTTTAAAATCATTATAAGCATTAAATTTATGTTTTCTCAATATTTCAGATAATAGAAATTCTCTTTAATGATGTCAAAAAGTCTTGTAGTCTATACTGATGTACTACCAGAACACGGTAAGTATTTGTTTATATCAGATTAACACATCTAGATATGTTTAAAATAATTCCCTTTTAGTGCCATATTCATGGTAGGGGAGCTTTGTGAGCTCGATTACTCCTTTTAATTATATAACTTAAAAATGTTAACCTAAAAACTACATTGTGCAAAAACATGTTCCTTCGATCGCCATTGATGAAATTAGTTTTTATCTAACTTTCACCACATTTTGACATGAAAATATCCTGTTTAAAATGTTAATGTGTCTTTTTATCGTAGCTAGATCAATGACCTTAACATATTTCTGGATATGCGACTGCTCTTACTTCTTCCAGACCAAAACACAACTGCCAAAACATCAAAGACGCTTGCTATTGATGATCTCGACAACCTGTTTACACTGAGATCATTGCCAGGTATTGATGACGTCACCGGTCAAGAAGGCGACAACAGTGCCAGAGCAGCATATGAGGACCCAGAAGTGGAGGCAGCGGCACGCAAAATGCGCCAACTTGGTCTTCAGCTTCGGGAGAAGAGGAGGGAGGAGCGCGCCGTGAAAAGAGCTGGTTTGGAGTTGAATCGACAGTGAGTACGGTTATATGACATCGCAGCGGTTTATTAACTTTATAGGGATAATGTAAAGCAGACCTTTGGAATTAAAAATACCTTTGTTTGCAAGTTAAGGTTATATATTAAATGTTGTATATATCATGTTTTGCACTGTCTCTTTAATAGTAGATATTTATTATACTATGCCTAGAATTTGTGTGTGACTCGAAAATGAAAAACCTGACACTTAAAATGTCAAAGAATGGAAATTATAATATTGCACTTTGAAATATTTCTCTAAAATTGTATCGAAATATTTCGTAAAATGTCTTATTCAAATTTAACACTGAAATGAATTTCGGAATAATGTAAATTAATGAGATGAACAATTGGAGCAAGTATTACACACAAAGATATTCGAAATCACCGGTATCCCCAGTTTTTAAGTGATAGATAATGAAGATGTTAAGTGATTTTATCAGAGTTACTACAAAAAAAGTAGATATGACTTTTTCTATTTCTTTAAAATCATGGTTTCACATTATAAACTGGAGTAAGTGTAATTGTGTACATGCATATATCTCTATTCACTTTTTTATGTGAATTTGGATTGAACTATTTATGTAATATATGTGTTTTTGAACATTTCATATGTTTATAATATATTTTATATAAATAATATATTTTTTTTATACATTATATGTATATACAGTATATAGCTACTAAATATTTAATTTTCAATTTCCTTAAAATATCACACAGAACTGTATTGTTTTATCCTGCAAGTTTCCATCAACATTTTTGGGATTTTTTCCGTACATTGTCGATTTAATTTCATAGTTTCCTTGAGGAACCCCAATGATTTTCGCAGTTTCACATCGGAATTATGAATAAGGGAACCTTAAGTTCGACACAACATAACTTATTCCACAATTACCCACTTTATGCCGCGTCTCTGCTTTCCGTGACGTTTCCAAAGCAAGAATTCCATCGAAAACTGCGGAAATCATCGTTATTCTTATACTGGAGTTTTTTAGAGAAGATCAAGACACTTCAGAATAGTTTGGTCTCTTAATACAGACTTGAATATTCATGTCGATTTTTGTTTCATCTTGTATTTGAACAGACATAGACGTGATCTCACCGAGTTAAACTATTCCGAGGTGGTCAGCGGTGTACCCCGTTTGTCTCATCAGCGAAATACAGATCGCTTCTTTTCCTTAAATCGCCCAAGTGGAAAACGCTCAAAGGGTATGTCGTCTTTGTTCAACTTCCATCTATGCAGTGTTTGCTTGCTTATTATTGTAATATATATATATATTTGATATTAATAGTTGTACGCCTACATTTCTTTCATAATTTACGTTCTGTTTGAAAACAACCTTGAAACTATAGCACTAGGCAGATCATTTTTTGCAAAATAACATTTCGAGTCATAATTAAGAAGCGATGAACAATTGCGAATGAGGCACAATTCTTACTGTATTTCTGTCGACTGTGTTCTGCAAAATATGAGACTGTGAACACTTACTCGTACGTTTGGGAAAATGGTATTAACTTTCAGTTGTCTAGGATATATATAAACTGCAAAAAAACATTTAAAATATGTTTTATAGGATTCGTGTTTAAGTATTTAAAAAAAGAATGATTACGCCATTGTGCCTACCACCATTCTTAATTATCTGATTGCCAATCCGTTATAATTCATGGTTGGAATATTGTCTTCGTTGTATTAACCGTACCCCTAACTTATTGATCTATATTGTGTTCGTTGTATAAGCCGTACCCCCTATTTTATTGATCTCTGTTGTATTCGTTGTATAAGCATTATCCCCTAATTGATTGATCTATATTGTCTTCGTTGTATAAGCCGTACCCCCTATTTTATTGATCTCTGTTGTATTCGTTGTATAAGCCGTATCCCCTAATTGATTGAATTTGTGTTCGTTGTATAAGCCGTACCCCCTATTTTATTGATTTTTGTTGTATTCGTTGTATAAGCCGTATCCCCTAATTGATTGATCTATATTGTGTTCGTTGTATAAGCCGTATCCCCTAAACTTATTGATCTATAAATCGTATGAAACTTTCAGCTTCTTCTCCAGAAACTAGATACACGTTTTACTTATTTTATTTTCAGAAGTGTTATCCGATATCCCACCAAGTTCGGATAGGGGAGATCCATTTTTTCAAACTGAGTTCAATTTAGACAAAGATGACGTCGGTTCAGCATCCTCTGCTCCTACAACAGACTTACATGGTAACCGAAATAAAAGCCATGATTTATTCGTTAAAGATTGAAAAGGCACAATATTATTGCTATTTCCAGTTTGAAATAAATAAAGTTTCCAACGAACTATTTGGAATTTTTAGTACAAATTGTATTTAATCAGTGAGCAAGGATTAAAGAATCTAATAATAGTGGAATCTAGATCTATAATTTCAAGGTCACTGGTACTAACAAAAATTTATTTGCCGCTTATTGGTCAGTATAATGTCTGTGTGGGTACATCGTCTCCAATTTGAATAATTCTCAACCTGAACATGGTTTTTTAATTTCAAAAAATATATTAATAATTTTTATTTCAATGTTTTGAAGCTCCTTGCTGTATTTGTTGAAATAGCACAGCAGTTAATAATAATAATTATATATAATAATTTAAAAATAAAACAATAATAATAACGTCTCGAATTATATCTGAATTGAAAATGTTATAAACATTTAAATTAAACAGAACCTAAATTTGATCAAATATAAATATTGATAGGTTTACATATATTCTGGAACATTATAAATTTGCTACAATATACAATTCACTAATTGTGTTAGCCTATTTATTTAATTTTTTATCTTTGCTCTTCATCGTACTACTGTTATGTAAACTAGTAGTATAAAACTGACTGTGGTAATGATATACACAACATGTTCAAAAATTTGAAGATATTATAACATAACAGCAATATTCAAAATCTATTAAATATTATTAATTATTGAAACTAACTATAGAAATATCGCGCCGTGATTAATAGGCAATCAATATTCCACAAAAACAATTAGTCCATTTTAACACTAGACAAAAGCAGAATTCAACGGTTAAATAGTATCCTACCAATACTTTTTCAATCTGAATAAAGACGATCCATTTTACATTGATACTGTAAACCATTAAACAACTTTCATGAAGATTTCAATGGAACTACTCGTTTCGAAATAGATATTAATCTAACGAATATATTCGTCAATGGCAGTTGCAATCGGTTTATTTTATCCCCAGTACGTTCCTAATTCACTTTACAGATTATACCGAAGTAAAAAGCATATTTTTCCTCATTACGTAAACTATACATATGACTTGCATTTCAGTTATAGTTTGCGAACTAGATACTTATAATTCCAAATAATTAAAAACGTGTTATTACCTCAATTTTTTATATTGCATATTTGCATTACTCCAAAGTTTCGGTACCCGATACACACCGTATCGATAAAAATTATCCCCAAAAATTAGAAAACAATTTTAAAAATACAAGATTTATTTTAATAAGTTGCAGCTAAAAATAATTACAACAATAAAAAACTGACTGTTACATTATAAAAGAAAGAAAAAAATACTAAATAATTTCATTTTGTATAAAAAAATCGGCAAAAATGATCGAATAATAGGTTGTTTGTTGCACAGCCTAGTTGGTGATGACATAGCAACATCTTCTGATATTTAAACATTTCTTAGCTATGTAGACTCTAATTTAGATTTTTGAAAAATTGAGGTCGTAGATAGGTAGTGATGAACTGCAGTATAAGCCGCGCGTATTTGATCGGTGAAATGAAAGATGCGCCTGACTATAGGGGCATCATATATACATATCAAACGAAATAGGTACAAATAGAGAAAGATAATTTGATACAATTATATATCGACAATTATATTTTCGTGTTAGTTTTTTTCTCTCCAAAACGTATTGAGATGTTATCTACGAGACCATTTTTAAACTGTGGTTGGGTAAATTTAGTTTGAAAAACATATAAATATCTTTCACAGGTATTTTCCCAACTTGTTAAATATTAAAACTTGCTAATTGAATCTCGTCGAGGAATATTGATTGCCATCACAGCTAATTTTCAAAGTCAGTCAATATTGAGGTTAATTCCAACTGTTCCTTATTTATCGATGACAAAGCCACATTTTCCCTCTTTTAATTCAGATGGTTCTGGAAAGAAAGCCTTCAAGGGAAAGAAGGACACAGTCGTTGATAGCAAGAGTTTCATTCAACGCAATAAAGAGGTAAACATAGGAGCTAATTATATTATATATTTACGTCCATACATATTTGGAAAGTACTTTTATCGAGTTATCTGGTCGGTCAAAACTTTCCTGTAAACAGTAAAACAAAGCTATTGATTGTATCGTTTTTTAATTAGTATATTTTATGTTCTTCTTTTACATATATACGGCAATAAACTTTGGGCAACACTTCTATAATTAAATTAGTATGTTTGTAACACCTAAGCTATACATAGAGTTTAGTATTTTGCACTACAATCTTTACTGTAAGAATTAGTTTCTTATGAGTTATTTCATGAAAAAATAGGCGCTTATAATAATATTTATTATATGAGAACAATAAAATCTTACTATGAATTTTCGTACCTCTAAAATATGTTTTACACTTGGATTCAGTGAAGATGTTACGAAAATGTTCAATAAGTCTTATCGAATTATTTGAAAGATTATATAATATTAATGTCAAATTTAGACTAATATATTACTTGTTTTGATCCACTGATAACATTTTAATATACCAAATAGGTACGTATAGAGAAAGATAAACCATCATTAACTATTGACATTTATATTTTCGAGTTAATTTTTTCTCAAAACTTTTCGCGATATTGATATATATTCATACTGGCAGTATTTTTTATTGGATGTTTTTAGGAATTGTTTTGAAAATCGTTTCCTATTACGTTTTTCCGCATCCCTTTCGCATGCAGCCATCTTTTCGGATTTAAAATATGTCCGAGTAAATATAGCTGAGACTCATTATTAATCAAATGCTTACAAGTATTAGCAGATGCTTTCGATATGATCTTTCAATTATTATAATGAAAATTTATTAGACACGACATTTGTGTCGTAGAGAGAATCCTTAGCAGTGTGATAGAAAGAGATTAGAAAAGGTATTAATTTCCTTATTGAATGTTAATCACATGATAAGACATATTATACGAGGTCTGTCTCTCCTGTCCACGGAATTTCATCTTATTTTATTTCCACATCAGAGATTTCTGAGCAGATTACTGCTGACATTATTTGCATGTAGCAGATAGACGTTGTCTCAATGTAATGATGCTTACATACATTCTTTAGATTTGCATGTTTCTGACCTATAGATGATGTTGTTTCGAATATTGTGACGTGATTTTTAAAATTAAACAGATAACAGTGTATTTATTCTTACTGTTATTCGCCAAATTAGGTCAATATTTAGTGAAGATAATTATTTTTTTACAGTTTCAGTTATTTTCTTATCTACCTAAATTCTACTATGATATAAAATAAATTAGTTTTTTATGCGGACATAAATAGATTTACTTATTTTATAATGAAAACTTTCAAAGCTGTTTGTAGAATTCTTATTGAAGAAGCTCGATTTTGCATCTTTGCAAATTATCATATTAACAAATATTCATATATAAACGGAAAGGTAAAATAAAAAAATTGTTAAAGTGAGTATGATACATTTGATGAACTCACCAAAATGTTCACTCTACAATTTTGTGTAGAAGATTCTAATTGAATTAGAAGATATTTTAATTCTAAAATAAATGCATTTTAAGTAGGCGGGTAGATTTTCGCCATTTTCAGAAATTTACATCATTTATATTAAATAATGGATTATTCATCTATTTTGTTTCATTATTCAATTTGCTTATATAAGTACATCTTGAATTAAAATTATAGATCTATTTTCCTTTTAAATTTAGTTTATTTATTTATGAAGATAATACCGCCCATCTGTATTCTTATCTAAGAAACCGTGTGGTCTCATTTCTTCTTATCTAAGAAACCGTGTGGTCTCATTTATTATTATCTAAGAAACCGTGTGGTCTCATTTATTATTATCTAAGAAACCGTGTGGTCTCATTTATTATTATCTAAGCAAGCATGTGCTCCTTTTTTACCTCCCCGGTCTTACAGTTGGCCAGAAAAGCGGACAAGATTATGCCGATGACGCAGGAGGATGAAGCACGTTTGGCCGGAATTTTAGACGACACTGACGACGAACTGAACATTTCTGAGGATGAAAGTGATCAAGAGGTCTAAAGCAGACTTTAGAATATTTTTACATGATTGAAATATCTAGTCAGTATTTTAAACGGTTTATTTTTAAAAAAAATCAAAACAGCTATTAAATTTGACAAGTTTAATAACCCATACAGATAGTTTTTGTAGGCTATGAACATATTACTAGAATTTTACTTATTTGGAGGTTGCACAATATTCGAGAAATTTAGTTTTTAAAACCGTAGAAGATCAGTGTATTTTGCCAGAGCCAATAATCATCTGATTTTAATAAGTTTGTTTGTTTTATTTTGACACGTGATAGTGTAATAGTCAGTCTGTCACTTCATCTATCGGAACCAGCGCGACCTCTCTAGGGATCATTTGGGACTGTGTTTTATCTGAAACTTAGTTACTTTGTCATTTTCAAAATGGCTGAAATCAATAATGTCAGCAACATATTAAAAGTGAAGCGTGTTTTCCAAGTAGGTATATTTTCAAATTAGGCAAGAAACAGCATAATATTCGTTGATAAATAATAATGAAATTTAAAGTTCAAATAATATCTTAGATTATTATTTGCAATACTCACTTTCTATGTTCAGAGTTCAATTTATATTGATATTAAATAGTTCAAATCAGAATAAATTCAAATAAATGGAGTATATTTAATATTATAAAAAAATCAATTTTAGGAAAACTCAACACAATTTTATACTAATCGGTTAAATTTATACAATTTTAAAAATTCAATTATGAAACTTCTTCTTCTTTGCAGCACAAAATGAACTAGCTATTTATTTTGATAACAATTCATTTTCTTAATGATAATATAAATATCGATCCATATAATATAACTTTATATTTCTCGTCCAGCTGCACTTTGCAATATAAGTTTCTGCTTTAGAGGTTCATTTTGACATAATATTGATCTATTAAAGACCTGTTAATGTCTCCATGATGGGTATGATGGCGTGGGACTTAAATTGTTGTTGCTAATATATTATCAATCTCACTGAAATATCTCACTAAATATGGAGATTATCCAATCTCACTAAACTGTTGCTATGGCTATCAAGTAGGCGCACAGCAACCGTCGTAAATTGCTTCCACTGTGGGTGGGTAGAGAATTTAGAAATATAGAAATTGAGCATTGAAATAATGTGAAATATTTGTCAATTGTTCGGTGTTGATTTTAACTTATTCTGAAAATGTGTTCTTAGAATTACGTTTTTACTTTTAATTATAGTTAATGATTCAGCTATTTAAACACAATGAACAATTTAATTCTAATCAAATATGATAAAGCTATAAATAAAATACAGTCACGAGTTTCAATATATGGGTTGACAGTTTATTACATTATCACATGTCATATAGGACCAAGTAACATTCTCTTAAAGTATCACATGTCATATAAGACCAACTAACAGTCTATTACATTATCACATGTCATATAAGACCAACTAACAGTCAATTACATTATCACATGTCATATAGGACCAAGTAACATTCTCTTAAAGTATCACATGTCATATAAGACCAACTAACAG
>JAUZND010070891.1:0-17046 GCA_034780555.1 Coelogynopora nodosa
GGGTAGGGAGAATAGGGGGGTGGGGGGGGGGGTTGTACTCGCCACTTCATTTGATTACATTGATTCAAGTTTATTACTTAGAGCTGTTCCGTATGTTCCGTAAAATCATAGAAAATCTATAAAGATTTTTTAAAAATTATTTAAAGGTCTGAAATAGAATTATGAACTTTTTAGATTTTCTATAAAGTCATGGAATTTTGTTACTTTGTAAATGTAAAACAATTTCTATTGATAACAATTGAAACTTAATCCTTTTTTAATTACTCTGATTCTTTTTAAAGTATCTTGTCGGTGTCCTAAGTTTTCTTTTAATGCGAGTAAAAAGATTATTGAATATTACTCTAAGAATTTTGTTCAAATAATACAGGTTGAGGACATTTATGCATCCTATCTATAATATTTGTTATGATAGTTCGAATTTCAATTTATGTATTTGGGAAACATTTAAGTTATCGTTGTAATCGAACAGCAGACGTGTAATATAAAGCCTTATAATTATATGTTATAATGATCCTGTTACAGTGAGTATACTGACATTAACTATAATAGTATAATGGTCGGCAAAAGGAAGTCATGATCTCTTTAGGACGAAGACTGTTGAACTCTGTTAGACAGGTATTGAGGTACTACACAACCAGAGTTCTTGGTGGTGCATTTGAAGAGGTTGTTTGCTACTGTTTGAGTTCATGTTGATTAAGGCGGCGGTTATATATATAACTCGCCCACTTCTTTGCCGTATCAGTTCCTACAGGGCCCTATGTTTAAAAGTATGTTTATAATGGTATGCATCAGTACTATGGTTGTGGTGTATACTACGTAGAAGTGGACATTCCGTGATTCTAAATTATATTTTAAGACTGTACATGTAGCTAACTATAATGTTTATGTCACTTGATGATAGTACAGTGTCCATAATAGGCTATGTGAGGTTTGCCTTTTAGATTGAAAGTTTACTGTCCCGTATGTTTATTTCTTGGAAGCGAGTAATTCCATTCCTTAAGTCTGGTAATTGTCTCATCTCATTGGACGTGTTTTCGTTGGAAAATAATTTCGCTAGATTTACCTTAGTGTTTTTTAAACAATATTTTTCAGTGGATTGCTATAGAGTGAAAGTATGAGTCTTACATAGTTTAGTTGAGTTTAGTCCACTAAAAACAACATTTACTTTATGGAGTACTTTTTAAAAATTCTAATATTTAAAAAATCTGTAATTCGAACGAATAGTTTTTAAATGTTAATGCATTTATTGTATCACATCAATACTTTTTATACAATTATCTGATATCTATATATATTGAATGATTTTTATACAATTTCTATACAATTATCTGATATCTACATATATTGAATGATTTTTATACAATTTCTATACAATTATCTGATATCTACATATATTGAATGAAATAAAACCCAGGTTACAATACATATCGGAGTAAATTTCTCTATCAAATAAGATTCCTATTATCAAGCTGAAACTAACCGCTAATTATTTATATGTATTTATACGTTTAATATCACCACCTATACGTCATATTGTATATACCTAATTAGGTTTCATTCTTGTTATTACGATTTCAATATTAAAAGCCGTTCATATTTCCTCTTTGACTGGCAAAAACTACATACGGGAAAGAAAGAAAGAAAGAGAGAGAGGGGGGGTGGGGAAGAGAATCAGCTATTGCTGATATTATTACTGTTCGCATGCACGCTTCTTATCAGCACCAGTTCCGATTTTATTTATTAAATTGTTGAGGACAAAAAGCCAAGTAGCAAGTCAACGAATAAAAAAGATTAAAATGTGAAACTATCCCGCAATTTTATGTTTGCCTGTCTTTACATCATCTATATTTGGTCTGTCTGTCTGTCTGTCTGACTGACTCGACTCCGTATTTTCATCTGCTTCTCCGTTATTATTTTCTCTCCCTTTTTTTACGCTGGCAATGACGAAAAACTGTTATATACAGGGAGATGATGAACTAGGCAGTTCTATTTTTTTTATCTTTGTGGGTTTTCTTTTAAGAAGTTTAGCTAGTTAGTTACTTATTGAGGTTAAAATTGACTCGCTTTGTGGGATGCATTCACTAGCTACACACCCCTCCCCTTCGATTAAAACAAAAAAAGTTGCAGTATGTTTAATATTAGCCAGGTTTATTATTTTGAACATCCCTTTTATGTGTTTTGTATATCGTCTTGTAAATAAGTGATAATTTTCCAGAAATATTTATTGAGTTGAAAATGTTATACTTCTTTTTATTTAGATTCTATAATGGATGTAACTATATATCATCATTTTGTTCTCAACAAAATTTCGCATCACTATTAATGAATATTTTTATCCCCATAATAAAAACATTCTTTAAACTGTCAATATTTTCACTGTTTTGTGAGTTTAGAACACTGAAAGTATGACGTATACTTTACCTAGGTGTACTTAAAAAACAATTTTATAGGATTGTTTGTATTTCACTAAAAAGCATTAAATCATGACAATAAATATGAGACGAGGAAATAAGGGAACGATCTTTGTTTTCGAGGAACAATATATATATATATATATGATATTATTTTTAGATGTATGTATGCGTTATACATAATTAACATATAATAATTATGTATCATATTGTTACAATTTTATAATGAATTATACGTTTTCAAGCCCATTTTCCCATGCATCGCTTAGAAAGGAACATTTTTCCATGCATCAAACAGCTTTTCCGTGATCAATTTTGCAGGAAGCCACTGTTAACGGCTAAGAATATTGTAATTAAGATTGACAAACATTTACTTTTTAATAAATGAAGTCGAAACATAAGATTTCATAAGGGAAAGTTATACCTAATTAGCAGCATTTTTACGGGATTAATTTCGTTAATAATTTCATCTTTGCAACACTTCATATTTGTAGGATTTATACAATTTCATCTGATGACTATTTTCTATAGAAAATATATTGTTACGATAATTTTAATTAAAATATTCCTATTCGCTTCGCTCTCGCGTAAAAAATAAATTGTACTCTTTTGGAAAAGTGCTACTACACTTTTCGAATTTCAGGAAAATAATGAGATTTGCATACTTAATATAGTCTTTAAATGTTCACTATTGTGATTAATATTGAAATTATTGCAGAATAAACGGTTTTCATTATGTTGTGCATGTATTATTATTATATTATTAATATTTATTATTTTGTATTAGCCGTTTTTACTATCTTTGCAACATTATTACAATACCGTGCAGAACAATCAAATAGATTCACCAGATAATATTTTTTATTAATCAACATTTTCATAAAGAATAACTAATTATTTATGACATTTATGCTATATTAATATAGACCTATAACAGTTATATATAACATCTACACAATAGACCTATAACAGTTATATATAACATCTACACAATAGACCTATAACAGTTATATATAACATCTATATTATAGACGTTGCATACATCAACTATAATTATATGTATTTTGTATAAAAGAATAATTATAGCCTTAACCATAGCGAACTATTTACCCACTAGTATAAGGTTTCTATGAAAAAAACGTGTTCCCTAAATATCATAATTTGCAGTTATTATACATTATAGGCCTATATAATATAGGTACTATATGGGTTGTGTTAAGTATATCACGTATAAAGCTTGGAATATGAAGAAAAAAAATTATTGTGGCTTCATACAAATTAATATATTAGACGAAGGCATTTTTAGAATAAAAAAACACAAAAAATTTGTTAGTTATACTGTTTTACGGACAGAAACGAATCAGGAATTATTTTTATTATTTCATAACTTGACAAAAAGAATCCGAATTCTCTTATACCATCATATTCTTCTTCTGATTCCGTTAACTGTCACATATATCCGCCAAGCATCATATACGGACAAAACGACACACGGAGTAAAAAAACAGAGAGTCAAATTCTCCCTCTTCTATAGTAAAAAAAAATAGGAACGGCATAAACTATATAGCCATAACTCTGTTGGGTTCAATCGATCCCCTTTTAGACTCCATCGCGTATTCCATCGCTATACTCGGCCCTATACTCTCTTTTTTTATTTATAATTCTGTTTAGTGTAAATTTTATCTTTGCCTGGTTATAACGGAATCTTCTCATAACTCCTTCTTGCTATATAGTATTGCAATGATTAACTTGCAAATGTTCAACCAAATCTCCCCTCTTTCAGGCTTGCTGCTCTCTTAGACACGAAATATTTTCTCAGCATAATAATTCCCTGTTATGTGATGGCGGATGTTTGTTGACTTTTGGAAAATTGATGAGTATAGAAGACCTCTATATACTAGCTATGTAATACAGCCTCTTGCATTGGACTTGAGCCGAGTTGGAGTTTTGATAGCAGACGGATATGGTTAAATAATTATTTTGCTCGTGTCAATTTGAGGCAAACTGTTTCTACATTATATTATTATGTTTCCCCCGAACACCCCCTCCAACTCCGACTGTTTTGAAACTGAGGATATACATATATATTGAATTTTCGGTTTTGCATATTACAAAGAACGACTTCAAATTGTATAGTATATAATATTATATAATAGCTTTTTCTGTAAGTGAGAAACTCATATTTGGATGAGTTTTGTATTGATTGGCACTGTTAATATCTATAGGCTAGTCCTACTTGAGTTGTTCACAACTTGCTGCATTTCGTTTCGTCACAGAATACTATTATCTTGTGTGGTAAACACCCCTTCAGCCTAATTTTGTAGAACAGTTTTCATAATTCTAGTAAGCTATATTTCACATTTGTATACTCACATCTAAATTGATCAGTTGTAGTTGATTCCCTTTTCATAAATTATTTGCCTAATGTCTAAATCCCGTGCTCCCTCTTTTTATGCTTTAAACATAATTTGTTTATACATTTATCTAGCTCGAGTAATATTGCGATATCATGTTTTTAAGGAGATGATGTTGACCCTTACTATAAAGTTGCAGGTCAGACAGACAGACAGACAGACAGACAGACAGCCAGACAACCATAACAGACATATTATACACTTGACTAATACATGTTAGAGGCTAAACAGGGTTGTATTTACATCTATAGAATCTCCATAGCCGTTCAATATGTTAGACACGCTCCATACTTTAGCCCCGTGTTCATCTCTTAACCTTACAGTCGTCATCAAATTCAACAGACCTCCAGCGACAGTCCTCCCTAGACTCCGCCGTCAATAACAGACTCTCCGGCTCCCGCAAGCACCACGACGACAAGCGATCCTCCTCCTCCTCCCACCACCACCACCAACAGCAGCACGTCTCCGCCTTCAGCAAGCACTCCTCGTCATCCACAGGCGGCCTGGAGGCGCGTTCCGCTTCCACTCTGGGCGGCGTATCCCACCAGCAGCTCTTCCGCTCCCCCCCTCCCCGCTGCTCAAGCAGCCTGTCGGCCACCTCTTCCTCGGGCGGAGGTGGGGGTGGAGGTGGAGGGCCTGGGGGGGAGGACGAGCCCGCGACGGCGGCGTCCCCTCTGCATCAGCAGCTAAGGGAACTGCCGCCCACGATGTACGGGAAGGGTGGAGCGACGGGTAGGGGGCGCGGCAGGCCGCCCAAGCTCTACTCGCAGAAGTTGGCGGAGTTGAGCGCACAGATGGAGGGCTTGAGTGTGAGTTGCGCTTGTTTTCATCGAGATGATGACGTTGGCCTATCGGGGATATGTTGATCGATCGCAAGTTTGTTATAATTTTTATAGTTTAATATAAATCGATATTTTTCACGTTACAGAAACTTTTCATTCGTATATTCCGAAAAGTGGTTTGGATAATATAAGCGAAGTTCTGTAAAAGTTTGAAGTATATGTAACTTTTTTTTGTCAAATGTCTGTGAAAAGTCCGGTTGAACTTGTGGCTATTTATTAATTCATTAACCTTCATTGTGGAACATTAGCTGATTGTTAAAAACTTACCTGTACGATATTCGTATTTTCTTTGTTTCCTATAAAGGTTTAAAATTGTTTACTTGCTATACAAGTAATATTATTAAGATCTTCCTTGCCTACTCTTGTTAAAATATGTTAAATATTATTCATTTAACAAATTTATATTGATAACGACGCAACTGAATGAAGAAGTGAATTAATTATTCTGCGGCATTTATCACAAACAGGCTATAAAGGGTGTCAACTGAATTATCTTTCAAAACAGATAGAAGAATTTTTACTCAACAGCATAATTTAATTATATTTTTTAATTTCATAAAGTAAGTGTAGCAGCCGCCCTATATGCAATGCATGGAGTATAATATTATAATATACACCGTCTAGATGCGTTTTCTAAACTTGATAATATGCTTTCTTTTATCTAATTTTTTTAAAATATAATCTAAAAAGAGAAATATTGCTGAGCCTTATTTAAATTTGTAATGCTTTGTAACGACTCGATTGCTTGATGCCTATACACTGAACACAACTGTTATGTAATCCAGGAGTGAGAAACACGAGCAGCCTGATAACGGATTATTATTGATGAGTATAATTCCGTCAATTAAACAAAGAAATAACAATTTCTGCCATTTATTCTCTCTTTCGCAGCCGGCTTGAGTACGACCCCCTAGCTGGCTTTTTATATTTAAATAGAGAAAGACAAATCAATTATGGTCCTGCCTTTGTTTCTCCTGTGCACTAGTGCCTGTCACTGCTTGTTAACTTCTTCCTAGTATACTGCAGCCTCGCCTTCTTCCCCCACCTATACTACCCCCGCTCGCTCCTGTTGCCTGTATAGGAATCCGAACGGCTGAGTCTGCAGCTCAAATTACAACTCGAAGCCGAGCTGAGGAAGCACCAAGACATCCGGGGGGGAACGCAGCAGCAATCTTCCCGGCACCCCTCCGCCTTCGACAAGGATGCCACCACCGCCGCCGCCAGTAATAGACTGCAGGGATCATCGCAGGACCTGCAGCACACCGGTGGCGGCGCAGTGGCCCAGAACACAGCGATCGACGCCAGCCAGAATGGGATTTCGCTGAAGCACTCGTCTTCGTCGTCTCAACAGCAGCAGAGTCAGGCGGCGAGGAGCGGTCGACCCAAGAAGGCCTCGGAGCACTCCTCCTCCTCCCCTTCCTCTAAGCACGGCGGCAAGGTGGCGCCGCCGGTGGCCACGGCTGGAGTGGGGAGTGTTCACAGTTCCCCCACGTCGTCGGTGAAGGATGGCCAGCTAACGGTGCGAATGTTGTAAATAGAGACTGAGATGATTTTCCCCACGGCTAATTATGTAATATTATGTTGTAAAGGTTGAACCTTTCCTAAGGGAAACCTTTTTAGAAAACACATTGGTAGTAAGCTTAAATATAATGTGTCAAATATATAGATAGTATATAATATGAATAATCGTTCCTTGTATTTATAAAAAATTATTTGTATTAACTTTAAAAACAATCGATAAAGGAAATTAAATAATGCTTTACTTAAAATTGGTCAATTAGCAAATGATTACGAGTACTTTAGCATTTGAAACAATTAGCTACATTTATTAAAATTTTGAAATCAGCTAAACTAACAGTTATAGGATACCTACAGTTGACCAGTTTAAAAACTATTTACATATATTACATTAAAAGATATATTAAAAAGATTATAACTGTTCATATTTCTCTGTGTTTTCGTTATAGAAACTTGACAATTTGAGTGTGACAGCTTCCAAGAAATCGGCGCCCGACTGCAGTATCGAAGGCACTATCGATGACGTCTTAAAGAGATTTGAGGAGAAAGAACGCAACGAATTATACCGAGAGAAAATGAAGTTACAGGAAGAGCCGTCAAAAAAGCGAAAACACGAAGAAAAGTTTGATTCAATTAATTCAGGTGAGTTACTGGTTCCCTCATAGTTTTACGTAGCATAAATTTGCTCATTACTTTTGCTTTGCCAGCGTAAGTAATGAGGGTAATATTTCGCCGTTAAAACTGTCAGAGAAACGAGAAACGATCGCTAGAATTCGATAGGTTTATTTTTGCCCGGAATACTATCTATCGCCGCCTATATAAGATAATTTGGCTTGCAATCGACATCGACAGGAAGTTGCTGAGGAAGAAAGGGGGTGACGAGTATAGACAAACTCTTGCTGCATAAAATTATTGATCAATACGTTTTTCTCTCTCTCTCTCTCACTCTGTGTGTCTGTCTGTCTATCAATCTCTCTTTATTACAGGCTGCAAAAAGAGTCGAACATTCACTGGTGAACAAGGCTACAAGCTGCCTCTTTCAATGGGGTAAGAAGAAGAGGCATTTATTTTCTCTTTGGTTGATTCAACTAAACTAAACTCAAGTTAATTTATTTCTAGTATTAATTTATTAGGCTTGTATCGAGATATAACAGAGATATATTACGAAGTTTTGTTTAGACACATCGAGTAGGACTGAATATTATGATAGTATAACTTTATCTGAGCCTAGGAATGAGTAAAGAGTAGGTACTGTACTATGCCGAGGTAACCGCTATTAATAAGGTATGAGATGTGAGATGACGCTATTGTAGTAACCTTCCGCTAAATTCTGGTTTTGTACGAGAACCGATAAAATAGTAAATGTATGACGTATATGTCGTTGCCTCACTGTAATTGTTGGTTGCTTGTTGTAGACTCTGGTTGGTTACTTGAGGTAGTTAATTGTTTAGCCGTATTTCGATGTATACTCGAGAGGCATATACAGTCAGTATCTACACGTTATTATACATCGTCTTAGACGTACATTTCTGCATAATACGGCAGCATAGTTAGCAGTATCCAAGTCTTTGTTCAACACTAGAGAAGTGGCGTGTTGGTCATCCAAGAATTATACTATTTCAATTTCCATTTTAGATGGAAACGTGAAACATTGGTCAAAGGAGTTGGACCTGGTGGAATTCTAGGTGAAGTCATCTACATCACTCCAAGTAACAAAAAACTCTGGAACATGGACAATGTCAGAGAAGTAAGTGAAAGTCAAGCCAACATTTCAGGATTAAAAACCGCTTGCCAAATATCGATTTTTTAATAGTTTTTTTCAAAAATCAATATGTGTGTTTCAGTATCTGAATAAACCTGGAAATAAATGCACACTGTCGCCTGACGATTTCACGTTTAAAAGTTACATCCGTCTAGGGGAATACTACGAATGCAATAAAGGCTCTCCATCGCGTCAAGTAAGTTGTGTTTTAAGATATTTTATTATTAGTATGCTGTTGTTGTTTGAATAATAGTCTTTTCTGTAATTCAATAAATAATTATCATTTAAATGTGCGAATTATCCCAATTGATCATTTCGGATAGTTTATTCACCTGTATATATTTTAAACACAACAAAAAGTTTCATTTGTTTACTGTAAAATCATTAATTGTAATAATAACCCACTTAGCATGTTATAATACATTTATTAGTGCTATATGTGAAATACATTTCTTTAATATTACCAAATTACGTGTTTGTAGTAGGGGCCTATAGTGTTATATAAGACTGAATTTGGTCCTCTTTATCAGATCAATATGGCTTGTGTCGTTTTTGTCAAAATACATTTTTGCTATCATTATGACCAGATTATTGCTATTTCACCCTGTGTAAGTCTCGTGTTTGTCAGATAAAGTATGACGGACGGGAGTCTACTTAGAGCTCATAATTCAATATCTCACATATTGTGTTCCATTGTTGTCAATACCTCATCACCTGTGTTACATCAAAACCTGACATGTGTCATACGACTTATTATACATTATTTGTGTTAGTAGATGATACTCATTTAACATCTAACATGTGTTCGGACAATCAATAGCTCAGATGTGACAAGTGCTGCCAACAATTCAAATATTATCATCCAACTAATTACGATCTTGAAACGCAGTCCACATCCAAAGAAATGTTAACTATAATATAAACAACTGCACTCACCTATCATTATGTAACTATTTATAGAGTATAAAGAGAGCTCATCATAAACTTTAATACTTTTTTATACAATTATTTTTTCATGTAAATTATTGCTGATTGATATCCTGTCGATGCGCAGTTTCCTAAATGAATCCTAAAATGACGCAATAAAAAAATTGATTTACGAATATCTTTTAATTTATTCTCTCTGTTTATATTGTGAGATCATGATAAAAAATACGTTTCAATGATTTGTACAATTTGATCATTTTAATTTCATATTCACTAAGGAATTTTGCTGCTTCGTAATCCCTTGCGATTTGTCATTATACTTTATTTTTGTATCCAGTAAACAGATAACAATAAACATAGACTTTTCGAATATAGGGTTAAAATAATAAGTTTCAATTAGCTTATTTTGTGAGTTTTTGTCAAATCCACTTTGAAGTGTTTTTTTTGTAAGATTGGCACGAGTTTCCAAGAATTATGAGGAGACATGCAATATTATTTGAAACTGATACCGCCTTGTGACGATTTGGAAACAAATCTTGATTACTATTTTATTTAATATGGATTTGATGTATCAAAGTGATCACCTATCATATTGGGATTATTCTAAAGCGTCGTGAAAATGTATCAAAAATTGGAAATAAATTAGGTGCAGAAATACCTATTTTCAGGTTTTTGATATAACATCGCAAGCCTACTAGAATATATACTTAATACAACTATAAAATTTTATACATTCTGAGACTTGTTTATAATTGTGTTTATGTTTTTGTCTTACACATGATAAAAGTTTAATAAAAAAGTTTGAAACACTAAAATAACGGGGGGAAACCGTAAAACAACCATATTATGTTCTAGACTGGTATCCTATCCTGTCATATCCCTGTCATATCCTGTCATATCCCAGCGTAAACGTTTGGCTCAAGTATTAAATATAGGCTAACTATGTTATTCACTTCACTTCAACAGACTTAACAATATTTTGATAAAATTATCTATTTTAATTAATTATTCAAATGGGGACTATATTATGTGTATTCTTATTTGTAGAGCTATATAAAGATGAAAGATAAGGCTATCGACGCACTGATCGGAACCATGTCCGGATCCGTAGCTGTGAAACGAGATCTCACTCCTGCCCCTGCCCATGTTCACCCCGAAACAGCAACACGTGAGAACATTATTTAATTCTTTATATAATTAGGCCCTATCGATATAACCAAATATACGTATGAACACTCGAATATGATTGGCTGGAATATATTCGAATTGTTTTGTTTGCGAAAATTTGAATAATTGTTATATTCATTAAATAATTTACTATAATTTAATTATAAGTTGAATTTTCGAAAAAATTTACAAACATTTTGCATGAATGTAACCTCTTAACTTTACTTAAAATCACTTTTTCTTCTCCCTTTTGAGTGTTCTCTGTACAGACGATGCGTATGATTATTATGATTATATTATGATATATGGTCTGTTCAATTGATATTATATATAAATTATTTTTAATATTTTAAAGTTTCCAGTTCAAATGAAGTTACTATACAATACAGATTTCATGAAACTGTGAATTCCTTTAACAATTTATTCTTTTGTTTACGAAACAGTTAATAATCTTTCTTGATAAATATCAGCAATGGAATCAAGTCAGGCCTTTTAGTTAATTCATTATATCTATACTTAGTAATTAATCGTTCATAAATTTCGCTGTTATGAAAGTATACATAACAAGGTCATCCAGGCATTCATTGAGATGATTCTATATCGAGAGGAATCGAGGGGATTCTATAGATGTCACGACAAAACGTCACCACGACATAACGTCACCATTATAAAATAGATAATAATAAATAAAAATGATTCTGATATTCCTTCGTCTAGAAGGACTAATTATTTGTTCATTTAATAATTATATTGATACAAATAAACAAACGTTTGTATTAAAATTAATTTATTTAGTTATGAATTTGGTGACGTTTTGTGGTGATGACGTTTTGACGTGTAACTATTCTATATAGTGGTGATATTATGTGGATTAAAAACAAAGCTAAATTGAATATTTAAATGCGAACAGAATGTTAATCGGGATCTACAATATGTTGAGCCCAGTTTTCTGATAATTAATGAGATTGAAAACATTGATTAACATTTTTGTTTACCTAGTCAATCAATATATATTTTTTATAATTCTAATTATACGTTTTTCATTTCAATTTCTAAATTAAAGCTAAGAGTTGCTTAAATTCACTTTTATCACGTGGAAAGAAACAAGAAATATGTAGCTATAATTATAATATAACCTCAGATACATAACGTTTATTTTGCATTTCCATTTAAAAAATACTCTATCCGACATGCTGTAATTATGTAGTTTTCTAATTTAGCAATTTTCTTTGTCCTATCAGAATCTTTTCTTTATATTATTATGAACCAGATTCAGATAACACTTTTTGTCATTGACTTGATCGCCTTTATCTTCATTCAGGAACATATCCGTTGTCTATGGACCACAATTCTTCCTCACTTTCCACCTATCACGATATTAAACGTCACGACACAAGTCAAGAATTGGCGGCTGCAGAGGTAACTAAAAACTATTTCCTGTACGACAGCATATTTTACACTGCTCAGCTATTTCGATTAGACGATGTTTTTATTTGACAATTTTTATCACATTTTAAAGTAAGAATTTTTAGGATATGAAATGTTTGTCTGCTAAAAACAAAATATTCTTATCTAAAAGTTCAAATACATGATAAAAGAAAAACAAACGATTACTGTCATATTTTATATACGATGATTTAAGAGCATTGATAAAATTGTGCTTTCCTTCTGTGTTGAAAATATTTAAATCTAAATAAAATCCTAAAAACCAAAAACTCTTTTAGATTAAAAACTCGACAGTATTTTGCAGTCTTACGACGGACAGCATTATAGCTTTCAAGGATTCTATAATATATTCTTTCTTATCTAGGAACAGAGGCAAACGAAGCAGCGGGAACTGATGGAGAAAGAGCGCAAGCGTCAGTATGCCTACATGTTGAACATGGTAAGGTGTTGACGACTCAACAGGACTTTGTGTATTGTTTATATATATATATATATATATAATATATCGACTATAACCTAGCTATAGTTAAACATTCCAACATGTAATCACTATCTGTTCCATGAACAATTGTGCAGTTTTCAGTGGATTTACCTTAACCATTAATTATATTAAGGTATAATATTGATATAAAATAGATCATTAGTACCAATAGCAATACCAATTTGTCTTTTTGTTTGCTTATTGTATGTCCCACGCATGGTTTCCACACACCCATAGTTAGTAATGTCATATTTATTTTCATAATCACAATTAATTTATTTTTCTAATAGTACTATAAATATTATAATTTAACTCAACTAATTGAGCACAGAAACAATGTTAAAGTTTATTAATTCTTTGAAAATCTGCAAATTTGTACCTATGATAGTTTAAGATAACTACAAGGAAGCTGTTACAACATATTGTTGTTATTTTTATATGAATATAAATATAAAGTAATATTAAAAATTTGTCTTATCATGAAGGTTTCTTTGATATGATTTAAGAATCGATATTGTAAACTCATGTGGGATTAAAATTATCAGTAGTCTGTGACTTTTTGATTTTACGGAGTTGTTGCCAGGAATATTACGTATTTTTAAATGCTTGTATGTTGTGTTGTGTTCTTTCATCACATTCTTAATATTGAAAATAATTATATACAATAGATGTGTTACATAGTTCATTTTAAAAATGTTTACTGGGAATTTCTTCTCGCTGTTTATGGGTGAATCAATTATTAAACCAGGAAAATAAATATTTTGTAATTTTGTTAAAAAAGTAATAACAATCTCTACTTTAATATTGCATTCTAAAATTGTCATCAGTAACATATAATATTATGTGCAGCATTAAATGAAATTGAAATATTTCAGTCTATAATTCTATCAAATTCTTCTTTAAACAAATCACCTTTTTTGTCACTTTACTTTGTTTAGTCTTTAGTCTTGACATATTATAGTTCATTGTTCCTATATTATAAAAAATGGTTATTACATTTAAAATCATACAATTATTGATTCTCAATATAATACACTGAGGAAGCGTGATATATATATATATGTAAACACCCCGTTGACACAATGCAACTTCATTACATTATATGAGTTAGGTATCCTACCATTTTGTGATATCTTCCAATTTGTGTTATAGGAACGAGAGCGTCAACGACAGAAGGTTATGTTTGCACGTGTTATGGAGCAGCAAAAGCTGTTAGAGGAAAGGATGAGTAAACAACTGGAGAAAGAGGCGGGAAAGCAAAAGAAAATGGTAAGTAAACGTGGCACAATATTATAGGGACCCAACTGGGTGGATGGTTGCTATGTGATTATGCCGTTTGTAGGCTATACTGCAGGCTCCCTTAACTTCTTCATACTCCTCATAAAGCCTAATGACTGGGACAATTACACTAATTATTTCTAGAAAGTATTCAATTGAAAAAGGGAAATTTTTTCTTAATTCTCTCAGAATAATGCCTAAGTTTTGAGAAGGTGCCAAAATTGACTCACAAGAAGGCAACATTTCCGAAATACTTGAACGCTTTCAATACTTTAAAATATTTTGACCTACTTTCTGTTTGTGGGGATGGAATAAAAATTGCTGCTGCCTAGTTTACTTCTTCATTATAACAGATGTAGGTTCTTTTTCTTTTATGTATTATCCTGAAACGATGTCATCACAATATTGTGTGTTCAAACTGGTTTATGCAAAATATCCCACATGACTTTATAAATATGGGCCGCCGTTTAAAACTTAGGTATATAACCATCTTTTATTTCAGGAACAGAAAATGGTGGAGATGAGGGTTGCTCATGAGTTGAAGAAGTCGACGGAAGACATGAAGTTAACTAATCTGAAGGTAAAATACGTTAACGTTTTGTTGTTATATCAATAAACTATAAATAATTATTGTACTTGTCTACACATGAGTCAAATATCCTTTTTATCATATTGTTCTGTTAAGTGGTCTGGGCGGGAATAGACACTGTTCGATATTTCTAAAGTCAAATATGTTTTTAAAAGTTTAGGATTAATTGATATTTATTATTATATATTTCTAAACACGTTCTCATTAGCTAAATTTGCAATGAAATCTTTTTTAAAAAAACGACTACTAATATCTAATTATCTAAAAACTGTATAATTAATCTTCTAATCTTCTACAATTATTTAAATTATCTTTTTAATTTGCAACGTGGTAATTTATCCAACGAAAAATAATCTTTTTGTTGAAAAATATTAATGCAATAATATTTGTGTAATTGTCAGAACTATAGTTGCACAAGATAGTTTTTTATTATACATAACACATTAAATGATCATTACATTTTAAATACAATATACGTTTTGAAATTAATTATAATTTTTTTGTATTTTAAAACTCGTTGTAGTACTCATCGTATTGTCTATTTTGAACATACGTATTAATGAGATCATAATTTCGCTAATTATAACATTCCTACGAGTATTTATTTAAATTTAAAAAAAACTATGCTATAATATTTTTATCAAAATACAGAAAGTATTAGTATAACAATATTGTTAACTACTATAATTCCCAAAATATGCAATATTACATTTCTGTAAAATGGAATTTAATTTTGAAATTGATTTTGTTAATACAATGACATCTACTTTTATAATTTGTCACTAATGCATGATTATATTATACAAAATGTAAATAGTGTTTCTTATACCATGAATATTACCAAAACAAAAGTGAGTTTTCATTTCACATTTCTATTGTATATAATATATGTTGTTATTTAGCCTCATCCCGAACTAACGCTGATTGAAAACAACAAACTGTCCAGCCGTGCCCTGGGAGACTGTCTGATGACGATAGAATTTCTCCACTCCTTCGCTGAGGCCCTTTCTATTGGTGAGTTGAATCAACTCCTAATAATGCTGGCATATCTGGCGGGGGGCGGAAATTTAAAAAACACATTTAACTTAACAAAGAGTTGAATAATATAAATTTGTTTCAAGTTTAAATCAATTTGTATGCGTAGACTTAAATTAACTAAACATTTGAAAAAGTAATGATTCATTAAATTAAGTTATAATGTTCACATTTTATATTACTGATTTTTTGAGTTAAGATTTCCAGTGCCATTATTTGTGATATCTAATTTGCTATAAGGTCATGATTGCCATTAACATGTTAAACTGAGGATGTGACTTAAATATGGAGGAAATTTAATCAATTTTTCAAGGTTTTCAATACAAAAGTATAGCTAAGATAAACAAATGAACGCAATTCTAAGAGGTCGATAAAAATGATCAATATATGTGTACATTTAAAATGATACTAAAATGAACAAATGCAATGAATTATGGATAATTTTAGAATTACTTATTTATGTAATTAGTAGATATTTATTATATCTTATTAAACAAGAAATGTGCAGTAAAGTTTAAATAATTAATTAAACTTTTTATTATTAATTATAACATTGTATAAAAATTATAATTTTTGTTACAATTTTTGTCAGTTAAATTACCATTGTTTGCTTATTTTAGATACTTTTTTATTTGCCGCTCTTGAAAAATAGGCTTTTATTGCTTCGGGTTTTTCCTCTCATGGTTTATCCACAAAACCTTCAACTTCTTGTATCCTCCGTTTCAGACGTGGACACCATCCCGACAATAGGGATCTTCCAGGGTGCCTTGGTTGACAACAATCCGGCCTGCCAAGAGTGCATCAGTATCCTGCTGGTTGAACTGCTCAAGTTCGGTGTCTGTGATCCTGGAATTCCGAGTCCGAGGATTGTAAGTTGATGTGGGGAATGCCCCCTCCCCCTCTACTTTGCTGGATAATATGATGATGATTTAGTTATGTAGGGCTTTTTCATACCTTTTCAAGTAATGAAACTTACATGTTTAATCTTGTTATGCAGTATAATGAATTTAATTAAAAAATAAAACCCTTCAACAAAATGAAGAAACAACAAAGATTTTTAATTAATAAACTATATATTCGGGTCGACTGACCCTTGTTTAGAGTTATAAAATATGATTAAATTTAGATTATACATTTTATAATATGGATTAAAATATGAATTTAAAATATTCACTC
>JAUZND010070902.1:0-17044 GCA_034780555.1 Coelogynopora nodosa
AATTGTTGTTTTCACCAGTTCATCAAGGCGGCCCTAAGGTGATCTCGAGAGGCAAGCCTACCTCACAAAGCAGCACAATGGCGGGTGATCTTGGTAGCGCTAGTCGTGCAGTCGACGGGAATAAGGTCGCCATCTGGACTGGAGACTCCTGTTCTCATACCCAAGCCGAGCGTGGAGCATGGTGGGAGGTCGACTTGGGGGAATTGCATGTGATAAAAGGCATCAACATTACTGTTAACGTGGATAGTGCAGAAATGTTGTCAAATTTCACTGTTTTTGTAAGTTTAATTGTTTAATTTAGATTATAAAGTCCCTCACGACTGTTAAAATATAAAATAACTCAATGCAAAAGTACGGTTTAGCCAAAAATATGCTTAATTTTGGCTATTAAATAAAGAGAGAAAGAATTATTATATTTTATAAACTTAAGCAAAACACAAATGTATTATACTTAACTTATTTTTTACAAAACAATATTTTTACAAAGTTGTTTTGTATATATGTCCAGTACTATTATTATTTATTGTGTTATAATATTGTAATTGTTCAATTCTTCATTGTATTTCTTAATAACTCCAAATTAATTTTTTTCTCGCTTCATTTTCCCTTTATTTTCCATTTTCAAATTAAAATTTAACTTTCAAAATGATTACTACTTCATTTTTTGTGTTTTTAATCTTTTGATTGAATTTATTGTTCTTTTTGAGTTAGAATGTCAGATTGTTTTTGTTCCTTTCACATATAGATGTTCAAACTCTTGCCAAGTTTAGCATTTATTTCCAAGATATCGGTAGTATATAGTTATAAGTTTGTTTTTTTCCACCAATATCTTGGTAAGATTCATAATGATCAATGCAAGACGTTCTTATGTTACCGAGATTGTTCAAGGCCCATACCTATACCAGGAGCGACGTACACCCAAATAAAATTAAAGTTAAATTATTCGATTGTTTATGCAACGCTGCCCGACGAAATACATATTTCAATGCAAACACCCTGCTAATATAAAATGCGTTACGTCAGGTCGTGTCATGTTGGAGAGTTCTAGATATCTGATATTAAAATTAATTCATCGTCCCGAATAAGAGATCTTCCACATTCGGTGGGTCTACTATATAAAGTTGTCCTTTTCAATAAAATTAAACATTTATTTAGATCATACAATTGTATGCATTTCAAGATCTTACCGAGATATTAGTGAGCTAACCAAAACTTAGCGATACTTCATTTACAATAAATTGTGAGATCTTAGTAAAATCGATTTTCTTCTCTGACTACTTTGGGGTAACGATTGGTTAGTTTTCTGTAAAAACTGTTAAAGTTGGATGATTTGAATAGTAATTTAAAGCAAAATTAATTAAAAAAATATTTTAGAAATGCCGCATGATTGCAAACATATTTCTATTGACCGTCCAAACAGGTTTTTTGGATATTAATAATAATTTTGAATAGTTTTTCTTATTATTTGCCATCTTTGTAAATATTTGTTAGAGTTCTCAGTTATTAATTGTCGAATGTTCATACGTTTAATTGATGAGTTTATGTTATTATTATTATGAACAAAACTTTTGATGCAGAGACAATTAAGATATTCAATTGACTAAACTTTAAATGTTATCATGCGATTCCTTGCCAATTTGAAGACATTTTTGTAATTGAACATAAAATCAAATTTATTTCATTTTGCATAATAACATTTACTAAATGTACTTAATTCATAGGTTGGAGACTTCACATTAAGTTCACTAAAACACTGTGCCAGTTTCAATGCTAGTGCAGTCGCCGGACAGCAAATAAACCTTAACTGCACGAGAGGTGTCAATGCAGTCCCTATGTACGGCCGAACAGTACGTATTGTACGGGACGACACTGGCTATTTGGCTCTTTGTGAAGTGGAAGTTTTTGGCTGGAGTAAGTTATGCGAACTTACCTTTTTGTATATAACTACGTTCATTTATAACCTAAAATTTGTTTAATATTACCTGAGCATAACCAAAATTCTAAATATTTACCCTAATGGTAATTATATTTAATGTCCTGTTTAGTTTCTAACATGTAATAGTTGATCAGATAATTTAGAGGCCGTGCTTTTGTTCATTAGCGTGATTAAAAGATTCTAATATGAATAATATACAGTGTTGATATTACAGAAATCTGCATATATAATGCTTTTATCATTATGTGCGATTCAGTTGTGTCAATAATTAATTAGTAAGTAAATATGTAATAAATAAACAAAATTTAGTCGATGTCACTTTTTGCAAAGATGAATGGAATAATTATTTAAGACATCGATGACAAAGAACGCACATGTTACTTGTAAATGATGATTGTCATGGGCAGGAAAGGGGCGGTTGAGATTTCAAAGAATGTGTAGTTTTCATTGATTGCAGATTTCACAAATAGACTTAAATTCTACGTCAACTTGTTCATTTCATATTTTCTGCAGTCGATGTTAAATCTTTCATAAAATAGACTTTGTTTACTTTATATCTTTTTCATAATAAAAAATACATTTATTTAATAATATAACATTATCCTTAGCATTCGTATAATAGTTTAAATAATAAAAATCTTGATTCACATGTCATTATTGTTTTGAAATTTCATGAAAAAACATGAACACTTAAATGTTAAAATTGAAGATACAGCAAATTCATAAAATTTACACTGCATTTCCTAGACATTATGGAAAATTAAGAACAAAAGTTTTCTTCAAACAAAATTTAAATCAAAATAATACAATATGTGAGTTTCATACGGGATTCAATGCAAATCAAAATTCAGCATTTAAAAGATGTGATTAATAGTATGGCATTCATTACTTTGAAGGTCGTAGAATATATGACTAAGTTACTGAAATTAATGATCACTAATGTTATGGGGTTGTGGTTCGCATTCTACCTAATTTTATAATTTTGTAATTTTATAACCATTGAAAATGCAAAAAAAGTAAAGTTTATATATAATTGTGTTTTTAAAAATATTTTTCCGTAATAAATATATTTATAAAGATATTAAGGCTAAACTTATATGTTGACAGTATATATACAACAGAACTACCCGACATTACTATCGATTGTAAAAATGAACAACATCTACTGATACCAGAGGATTATCAAAACATCGAAAGAACATTGATAATGAATTACCGTTAAAAGAAAAGCAATAATATTTTCCCGCACGCCATTGGTGCAATCATTACTGACGTGTACAGGCGTTACACGCGTTATTACAAGCGTTATATATGCATTAATTTAATAAAAAGCAATTTTGTCATGTTTGCTAGCGACATGAGTTTATAATATATAAGTATACATGTATAATATATACATGTGAAGTTGATAGTATTTATTCCATATAAAGTGTTCATATAATATACATTGTATGTTAGTAGCGGTACCCAAACACCAAAAAAAATATAATAATATTATTTTTATTGTTTATATAGTTTACATAGTTTATATCGTTTATCAAATATTATTTCGAACTAATAGTAACAGCATAGTATTTCAAGGCATTAATACAAATATATGTTTTTAAAATATGTATTTCAATAAGTTTTCCCATATGTAATGGAATGGGTAATGTTCATATAAGTCTAGATAGGAACCATTATTGAGAACGATTTTCAATGGCAATGTTGCGTGTATAAAGTTTTCCATCAAAATAAACTCGAGAACTTTTCAGTATTTATTTAGGTTTTAGCATCCAACTGTTTATCTAAACATTCAATAATGGTTTAATCAGATACTATTTAACCGATTTACCTTCTATTCTAGTATTTACATAATTATCCAACTAATGGACACGAGTATAGTTCACTACATCTTAATACTTATCATATATTTTAATATGATTGAATAATATCTCATATGTAATGGATTATGTAGCATAGCAGGTGCATGATCATATCAGGCGGAGTTTCTACGTTGGCAGTAGTGTGCATAGATTTTGCCGTCGAATACACCCTAACACCCAACTTGCAAATTGTGATCCTCAGGAATTGTGAATGCCTGCGTATCGCATTATTACTTACAAAGTAATTACAACATGACTTAATTATAAGAAAATGTAGCAGAGCTTCTTTAATTCTTGTCTTTTACAAAGTTAAATAATATTTTTATTAGAACAATATTAAAACAATTGTTAAAAAATCAAAACAACAATGATATAATTAAATTTGATATATACTGTATGTAATTATTTTTTACCAAAAAAATAAAATATTTGAATATACATATATATACATATACAATATATAGAGCGTATTTTATCACTTTGACTTGTTGAAAAGTGTTAGTTGCTTAAGTTTACGTCACATAACAGCACAATTCAATACGCATATATATGTATAAAGAAAATTTGGACATAATTATTATTGAAAAAAATTCTCAAATTGATATTGTTCTTTCTGATAAAAAACTTAAAAAATGTGATGATCAAAAGAAATTCCGGGTTTGCTAGACTATTATATTAGTATATTCAAGTAAAATGACATTATATGGCAATACATGTATTATACATAACCTCCCTATATAAATGTGTTAAATATTAACCCGTTAATTGTAAATAATTTATCAAATAAGATATTTTTAAATATCATTCGATATAGTGACTTATTTATCGGTATTCTATATTAACTTCAGACACATCTACAATATTTACCACCTACATACATTCATTGTAGCTACGTATGTTATAATCTTACATACATGCGGTAAACCTTATAAGAAATGTACAGATTTGATATTCTCTATCATTATTGTGTTGCTGCAGATCTTGAGAGCAGTGCACAAATAATATCAAGAGGTAAAACCGCAACACAGAAGAGTACCCATACGGTTGGTGTTGCTAGTCGTGCTGTCGATGGGAACAAGCAAGCACAATGGAGTCAAAATTCTTGTTCTGCGACCACAAATATTCAAAATGCATGGTGGCAGGTTGACCTCGGATCAATATTTGCAATTAAACAAGTCAGCATTACCGTCTCGAGTGATGATGAAGTGCTGTCAAACTTCAAAGTTCTGGTAAGATAAGAGTTTCGTAAAATTCACGATATATCTGTTTTGCATTATTAAAAAGGTTATATAAGGCCTATGCAAGGACTTCTAAATATGATCACCTGGACAGCTCACTCGAAATTATTTTAGACAGAGCGGTTCCTACATCATTAGGCCGATCATTATTATTATAAAATTATTTTTTTTATTTAGGCCGAGATATCGACCGTATGACATCATCGTGTCTCGCTATATGTAATCACGGATTTAACAATTGGAAATTTGCTGAGCGATAAATAATACTGTTTAAAATATATACATATATACACCCATATATGCAACATATTAATTGATGTAAAAGACTGCTATAGTTAATAAATTATAAAGAGTATAGATTTATTATATAATACAATTAATTACCTATATAATAAAATTATATATTTTATTTAAATTTAAGCAACTAAATTTAGTTAGATTAAAATTAAAAGTAAAAATTTAAATAAACGTTGCGTAAACTTATAACAAGTTTAATTACAATGATGTTATTGTTCAATAATGTTTTTAATAAAATGTTAATTAAACTAAATTTTAAAATTAAATTTTGGTATTGTTCTATTTTATTCATTGAGCATTATAACATGTCAAATTAAAACCCTTTGGGTTATCAACGAATTTCGAGGGAAGATTTCATGCCCACGGTGAATTCTAAAGTCTGTTCTTTGCATTTCACGGATTCCAATTATATTACAACAAGTGTGAATACAAACTAATGGAGAAATTCGTGCCATCTATTTGCTGAAATTTTCTTGTTTCACACTGAACGATATTGATGCTGTCAGCGCGCAAAAAAAGTAGACTCTGTGGCTCTTACAAAGGCGAGCTGCATGGCGAGCTGCTGTTGAATTTCATGCCTGATCAACAAATAATTTACTACATCTGTGGTGCCTTGGCTCGTTCTGTTCATCGAACCAAGCATTGTCAAAGCTGCAAAGAAACTTAGACCGTGGACAAGACATTAGCCTCATATGGTAATATTACCTCATATTACCCTCATACCCTGCAGCTTTTCTTCGAGAAATTGACCGGGGCGGTTGTCTCACAATATTTTGTGCTTGGTGTATTTTGCTGGCAGATGTTATTCAAGATAAAAGAAACTCCATCACTAACATATTTGTTGCTTAAATTGCAGCATCAATGTCAGCTGTTTTGTGCCATCATGAATATTGTAGTGTGAGAATGTTTTGACATGTTTTTTGATAAAACTAATTGCAGTCAAGGACATCGTGTGACAGATGAAATAGTTGCTCGTTTTTTTAATACCAAAGACTTTTATTTTCAAGAAGACTGTGAAAGACGTGTCGATTACGGCTTTGCATTTACACACCGATGCAAAAAAACGCAAAAGAAAAGCAATCATAGGCTTATTTCCTGATTGGATACAGGCAATATACAATAGATGAACGGGATGATCCACTTCCCAATTGAATAGGATGTGGTATTGAATCTGGAAATGGATTAGGATTTCCTTAGCAACGATCGATAATTAAGAAATTTATTTTGTCAATTCAGTAATAAAGGAGTTATAAATTCGAATTTTCATGCATATTCGGAAAAACTGAAGACTGTATATTGTTCACAAAGGTTAGTAAACATATATTAATTATATATAATTATGTCTGTTAATATACAAAGTTATAAAGATACAATAATACAATATTATAAAGACAAAACGTATAATGTTTTTCAACATTTTAGAAAAGGAGATAGCTCATGAAAGTAGGACATAGTTATCTAGGTTGTTTTTCAAAGATGTTTATATATTGAAATATACTTGTAGGTACATATAGATATATCTATAACTTTAGGAATGTTTCATTTTTTTAAATATACAAATATTAAAAACTATCTAATTCTAAATGCTTGCTATAAAATACTACCTACATTCTAAAGCTATATATAAAACCTTCTAAACTGTTGAATAATACGTACTAAAAGTTTTGACAATATATAATAATATATGCTATATAACTCAGTACATAGTTTTTAACACAATTTTATATTGGTATTGAACTTACAACTTGAAAAGAATTGTATTATTTTGGATTAGTAACAACTAAAGTATAATGTAGCTTATAAAATGGATGGACAATAGCAATAGAAAAAACACCGAATATGAATTTACTTAGGATACTCATATTTACATATTTATGCATCATTATACATGCATTATACATCATTACGCTTATTCTTACGAAAGAGAAAAAAAGGGAATCATTGTCATCTTTTGAATTTGTCACTGAACAATATTTTATATGGTGCATGGTGTCTGAGAAGAGTGCGCTCCAATGTGAGATACCCGCAGTCTTTATATTGTACTTCGTGGTCCTTTGCATTTGAAAAATAAATAATAATGTCTTAATTGAAGATGGAATTAGATAATTTATCAATTTTATTATGTACTCCTATTAATTAATTTCAGCCTTTTATTTGCATTATAAAGAACAGACAGAAAATCGTCTTCAGTTTTGAGAGGTCTACTACATCCGGTTGATTCTGCTGGACAATCCCAACATGGAATTTCATGTTCAGGGCAACCCAATTCTCAGTGGGTACCCATTTCGCCTGGAACACAAACAACGATGACAAGCCCAGGAGATGTTGGAAACGCTTTTACCAATTAGGGCAGCGAAGAATAACGCAACATTTCTACTCTGATATTCTGAGAAATCCAAACTTACGTATGGAGAATTTTTTCGGGCTTATTATAACTGACGAGTTTCTGGTTATAATATTTCGTATATATTTATGCTTTAAAGTTTTATTTACTATTGTTTTATACTGAATAATGCATTGAATTATGTGCTATTTTTTATGAGTATACAACATGTTTTCTCTTAAAATATGTTTTGTATATAAAACTATATTTACAGCTTGTTTTGACTTGTATAGGTTAATATGAGTATTAGCGAAAACATTATTGATATACGATATTTTGTTTATCTATATTTTTGTTATATTTATTATTTATGTTCATGTAAGTCAATACTTAGTTAGTATACTATAATAATATAATACTTTATACTTAATAATACTTAATAATAGATTTATTCTATTATAATTAAGACAAAGTACGGTATTTGTGATTTTCACGGTCCTAAAAAAATACGCTTCGCAATAACAAGCAATTGACATGTTGGGATCACCCTATAGGATCTATTTTGAACTATTGGAATGTGTAGGTGTTAACATCAGAGCAGGTAAAGACACACACGTGATAGCCAATAAGATTCAAATTCAAAATTAACAATGTTTTCACTCTTATAATACCCGCTGGGCAAACTAATAAATCGAGATATATGTGCCCGTGAGCAAAAGGTTATCCTTAATCTTTTCCCTTTTTCCCTAGATTGGAAAGTTGATTGTGTGATAACCGTTGACTTCAATGCCTACCACAAGACATGGGATCAGTGCTCTGTGTATATACGTATACTTTTACTAGTTTCGATGCCAATAAGGCCTTATTGTGACTTTTTAAAATACGGTTGCTGAATAAATGTGGTTCCTCCCCATTTTAATGCGACCAATAAGGAAACACATACAGAAAAAATGGCCCCTTGGAATATCGCTCTAATACAAGAATATACAGCCCTCAATGTTTGACTTTTAATGTTAAGAGTTGAATTTAGGCTCATTGTGAATACGCATATATTATGATAGTTTAATGTCTGCTGTATCATGGCCGGTTTGAGTTAACAGTGATAGTGGACAATCACGGTAGAACGGGAGAGTATGTCGAAAATCTCAGTAAAAGAATGTAAATCATGCTTCTTATAAACACAATCATTTCAGGTTGGAAATGACCAAAATAACTTCAGTCAATGTGCAATCTTTCCCGGAACCGGAACATTTGGACACAATGTCGATCTTGACTGTTTCACAGTAGGAAGGTTTCTGCGAATTCAGCTCAATAATCATCAACATTACTTGGAGCTGTGTGAAGTCGAAGTATTCGGACGGGGTAAGTCTTTTGAAAATCGTGTTTTCACTCAAATAAAAATGTATAGTGTATGTTTGATTACTTTTATAAATTTCAATGTTCATCAAATTAAATTTAAGATAATATATGGTTTAGTGAAAAAGGATTTAAATTATATATCCCATGTTGTGATGTCTATATGCATTTATTATAGTCTAAGTGAACTGAAATTAAATATTGATATTAAAATATTTGTCATAATACCCATGATTCATTTTATTACATATAGCATGTCATTTATACTTAGATGATTTACACGAGGGCGTCGAAGTCTGTATAAATAATTTCAGTATTTTTGGTTAATTCAATATCAAATCTAATATTAAAAAAAAATATTTAGAATTTGAGAAATGTGATTTATTTCCTACTTTAAATTTATAATGCGGAATTAAAATTGGGAAACACTTTTGAAACTTCGAAAAAGCATATATGGATTATTTCTGTTACCTGCCAACAGTGGTCCAGTTCCGTGTTTTCAATCTTTCAATTTATAAGAGTAAAGAGCCTTCCAGATTCAAAGTAATTATTTTCGATTAAACATAGTTGAACATCACTTTCATTGAACTGAGCTAAAGGTCTTGTTCGTTTGGATGGTCTTAATAATAAAATTCAATAGCCATAACATCGTTACGATTGTGTTTCCGCATCAATTCAGAACACCATGATAGTTGCCTAATATTTAATTTTATATGTGCGACCTTTTTATAAGGAAAAATTTGAGTTTGTATAATGTCTTCAAATATTAGACATATGTGCCTAATACTATAAATGCTCCAAGAATCTTGATTAATTCTTTTAAAAGAATGATGAAATCTTGTTTTTTGATTTTTAAAACATTTGAAAAAATAGTATTTATTATAATTATAGCAACATTTTCACTTTGCAATGAAGCATACCTTCATATTTGAAAGTTATGGATAACTAGATGATTGTAGCTATTTTGTGTGATTCGAGCAGCTTATTTCACATACGTTACATTTTTGTTTTTTGTCAGTCTACCACGTAAAATTCACTTAGTTAGCTATACTATGGTGGTATATAAAATTTAAAAACTATTGTTCGCTAATACCTTTACAAAGTAATTTCCAAATGATGTCTACTTATCTTCCTGATATTCATTCTAACAAGATTACAATATTGAAAGTACATTAATAAATTAGGTATTATTACATAGGTAAATATATTACTTAAAAATATATAAAGAGTATAAAAATTGTGAATTTCAGTTTAAATATAATAAAAATAATTTATAACATAAACAAGTTTAAAATCGTAAAAGCCGTTCACATGTTAAGCAGATAGCTGTTAGGGAATAATTATTTAAGAATAATTACAAAATACGTGACCAACTTTTAAAGGCATATCCAAATGATTTTTTAAACACAAATATATTTTTAGTTTCATCATCCATACTTTGAGTATTCGATAAAGAAAAAAACATTAAAACCAAAATAGTAAAGAGTTGATACATGCAAGATAGACACACGCAGCTGTCTGCCTGGAACAAATAAGGTACACTGATGGAAAGAATAATATTCCACAATGGATATATTAGGAAATATTGGGCCGTAAAACAAAGCTTTTCTTATAGAAAATTTTTTTATTATAAGAAAAATGTTTTTCTACAAATTTAAGTAAAAGAAAGAAATAGTCTGCAGGAAAAGCAATAGCTACAAAAGATACGCATAATCTTTTGTTAAAACTAAATTCTATTTCTCTAATATTGAAGTAAAAGATGTACACAACGTTGAAGCAAAGTAGGTAATTAAATTTCTCTGACTCTGTTTGAATTAATCAATAGGTGACTGGATGAAAATTAACTATACGTACATTTAGGAAGGTAAATTCATAAATTAATCAATGAAGTGTCATATTTTGCATTAATTGTTGTATAATTAACTATTACACACGCAGACTATCATGATTCATAAATTTAAAAAATCTTTACGTTAAAAGTGAGTTATTCTGGCGCATCAACTGAAGAAGAGAATACTGCTTGTGAAGATACACAGCTAGGCTAGCGTTTGTTACACTTGACTACTATCGAATCATAGTATTTTGCAAGAGAAGTGTCAAATGTTTTCTACTAAAGTAAAGAAATCGTCTGCCCTTGAATCATTTAAGCTTGAGTGTGAAAGTATGTTTGGTAAATCAATGAAAAAAGAATATTTGTTGAAAAAGATAGGAAATATGGAAAAACAGTAAAGGAAAAAAACGATTTAAAGAAAACGGGGAATAAGCAAATAAATCTCAAAGCTTGGGAAAAAGAGTTTTTCCAGCTTCTTCAAAGGGACATCAAGACTACATTTTCACGAACACCCAATGCTTTTACTTCTGGATTTGGTAATTCAACCCCTAACTGTTCTCTAAATAATTCTGCTTGCACATCGTCCATAGCATCCAAGCATTAGCAAGTGAACTCTGGATCAGATATCATGCCCTTAAAATGGCAATGTGTAACTCTCCCAGGAGAAACTTCTGAAACGTTAAATTGGACTACAATTGAGACACAACGTCAAGTTCTACTGGAACAAATTGAATTACTATCGTAAGAAGAATTCACATGTTGAATCTCGTCCGATATCAACTAGCATGTGTAATGTGGAACTCATAATGGAGGAATCTGTTTATCAGCAATATGCAACATTTACCGGATTGTTACAACCATATGAACCATAGTGCTATTTTATGTACCATATAGTGAATTTTATGTACCATATAATGAATTTTATGTACCATACAATTAATTGTATGTACCATATAATGAATTTTATGTACCATACAATTAATTTTATGTACCATAATGCTATGTACAATTTATCAAAGATATATATTTTTTAATAGTTTTTTTCTAATCAGTTTTATTTAATTTTATAACAGTGTACATATAAATGGAATATTATAAATTTTATTGTTCTCACTTATAAATGAATAAAAATTATTATAAGACGTTAATCAAAATAAAACCATAATTATACAAAGTATGTAATGCGTATAACATAAGTAGATACCAATTATTTCAAAATGTTATTTTAAAAATATTTTTATAAATTTATATAAAATATTTTTAAATGTACATTATATATAAACTATATTTTAAAAATTATTTCCCGTATAATGAGTTCTTAATTTATCCACCTATACAGAAGATTGGCTATTTTCATTCGCCGAAACAAACCTTCCAATCTTAAGCCATTGTTAACTTGCGGTAAATCTTAAATTATATCTTTATTCATAACAACTACATCTTCATTTATTGGTTCTGGTTGATTGAAATATTTAGCTATATTATTCAATATAAAATAGCATGTGACTACATGAGGTATTTTTTGTAATTTTAGTTGAAGTACATAGTTGAAGCATTGGAAAGCGTCGTTTCAGCTGACCAAAATCTTGTTCAATAACAACTTGCTCTACTTCGTGTATTTTATTGAAATTTATTTGAACATCTGTCTGTGTGTCTTTAAACGGAGTTAGACGGAATGGATAGTTACCATAACCTTCGTCACCAAGAATAATGGAAGTTGTTCAATTAGTTGTAAAATAGTGATAGAGCTGAGAGTTTTTTAAAATTCGACTGTCATTATATTTTTGATCACATGTTGCTTGCACATTAATTGAGGCGAATTCTTTTCGATTTATATACTCGTCACCGAATATTCCAACCGGTTCATCACTGCGCACATGAGTACAATCAATTGCTGCTACTATTGATGGCATGATGCCTCTTGTTTGCCAGCATGTCTTTGCATTTTCAATTTCTAACTGAGTGGTTGGAAATTTTATCCAAATATATTTCTTAAAAAGAATATCATCTATTACTCTGCAAATATGATGAGATACGGTAGTGTGATGAAACCCGGTGTCCTCTACAACTCTTATTTAAAATCCTCGATCTGCCATATAGCGTAAAAATATTTGCATATCCTGTATGGAAGAGACAGCACCTCCTATTTTGACCAAGAAAATATTCTGCTAACCAATTTTTTCTTTCTTCTGAGAAATGATATAGTTGCAGTGAAGTTTCAGAATCAATTTTTCGTCGAATTTTAAATTGTCGAGTAAAGTATACAGTAAATTCACCATTTGCACCATAACTTTGTTAAAAATGATTTTAAGCAGGTAAGTATGATTCTCCACAAAATACCCCTTTACTAAGAAAAAAAGTAATTCATTCGTTTATGCATACATTTTGAATCAATTGCTAATTTTAGTTATATTTCTTTCTTTTTCTTAAAGCAAAAGTCTTTGCTATTTCTTATAGAATTTTTTTTCTTTTTCTTAGATTATTTCTACGCATAATATTTAAAGTAAAAGCTTTTAAAAGAAAAGAAAAAGCAATTACTTTGTTTTATGCATACGGCACATTATGTAGCCAATCAAACTAACCTATGAAATCAAAAGAATAAATATCCATTATAATGAATAGTGATAATATTAATTTCATAGTAGGCTATATCATAATATGGTGCATGTTAGATATATATGCATGTTGTATGAATATGTTAGCTGACACTAATAGAATGTCTGAACGCTATATATTATAGGATATATACCAGAATGTGCATTGTCTTTAACAACAGACAGCAAAATATATGTTATGGCAAAGTTATTCCCTGGTACCGAAGTAAACAAAGGTTATGGTAGTAGATTTTGGTATTTTGGTGTTGCTTTGGATGAACCACCATCCGAAGATTATTTCCAGAACGTTTGGACAGCTGTATCACTTGATGCATAATAATACATGCAACTTTTTAAAAACTTTTTATTGTGATACATAAATAGTAAATATATTATTGTGAGTCCTACATATTGATTGGAAGATATGAAAAAGTAGTAAGACAGTTAAAGTCAAAGCTCATTAGTATGTTGATAGTATTGAATTTCTGAAGGTTAATACCACATAATGTGTTTTTAATCACTTTAACTTCTACAAAATGAATATGCCTATATTTTTGCTATTTTCCACATGTTAGTACTCAAGTAACGCCTTGAAATAAATAATTAATTACTTGTTCGTTGTCCTTTTTAGCATAACGCATTGATTGACCCAGTATATAACTTTCGGCCACATTAGCACAGAATTCAGCAAACTGCATAAACAAATTGTATCTTGATATGTAATATACCCCATATTATCTCACAAATATATAGTGCCTTATGTATTTTTTCAGCTCTTAAAAGCACCCCAGGAGTAATTTCGAAAGGAATGTCAGCAACTCAAAGCAGCACAATACCAAGTTATGTTGGTATTGCCAGTCGAGCAGTCGACGGTAATAAGGATACATTTTGGGTGGCAAATTCGTGTTCTCATACTGAGATCGAGGACAGAGCCTGGTGGCAGATCGATTTTGAAGAATTGCACGCTGTGAATGAAGTCAGCATTACTGTCAACTCTGACCGGAAAACAACTCTGTCAAACTTTAGTGTTCTTGTAAGTCTTCTTTCTACAAGCTTCTTATTTTTTATAGAAATTTATGGAATTGTCTGATTGTCCTACTTATTGTAAGATTTATAGAATGCTCAATTAAGTAGGTATTTTACATGTTTTAATATTTTAATTATTTGAATATAAAAACTCATTTTTATAGAGATATTATTTAAGCTTTCTAGTTTTATTAAACGATAACGATGTGTGATATCATACAATTAAAATGATATAAGAACTATTTCATGCAAATGTGATGTCATCTGTCATCAAACAAAATAATCAGTTCTATTTAGTCAGTTTAATTGGAGAACAATCATATATATACAGAAGTTCTTTAATTTTTAGATCTAGTTAATGAATATTTTAACCAATTTATAAAGGTTATACGTGTATGAACTTAGCTTATAAAAGGCCTATATTACAAAACAAAAAAGACTAGATAAATATTAGAAAGGCACAACAAAAAATCCTAGTAAAATGGCCATGTAGGATAACTGATACATTTTACTTTAATTTGTAGTACTACATTGTAGTAATAAAAACATTTTACATCTGCAATTAAGCTTAAATTTTCAAACACATTCTAACTATCATTTTAAATAGTTCTGAATCGTTCGAAACACTCAAGTTGATCACTTGGTTTTGTTGCAGTAATATTTTATTATAAATTACACTCTTACCAATTTCATATTTTTAAAATTTCAATATGTGCTGATATTCTTATTAAATCTATATATATATATATATATCCTATTTTCAACGGTGTAAAACTGCATAATTATGGTTTAGCAGTTTATGTTTTATATAAAACTATGACTCAACAACGCATTTTAAAAAATATTCAGCAACACATTTTTCAATAAATCATGCTTTTCAAATGATAAACACTCTATGTTATGTTTATATATGTCACAAACAAACTATTTTTGTGATAATATTGTTTTTATTTCAAATCTTTATCATTAAATAACATCAAAATACTACTATATTTATCACAAAACGATACAATTAGTGCTTGTAGCCAATGATGACGTCATTGATGTAGTTCTAACACATCAGCATTAGGTATTAATTATAATAACATATTAGATATATAGTAGAACCGTTTTTAATGACTAGATGCCCACTAAATTATACATGGCGATTTCAGTGATGTACATATTTTTGTAATCAGTTGCTATGGTGATGACATAACGATATAAACACGTATCTATTAATTCTTAAAAAAATCACTAAAGCGATATACATTTGAGAGAAGTTCCATAGTAGTAAGTATTTATGCTCATGTTTTCCTCTAGTTAGATTAAACTTTTAGGAGAAATTACTGCTAATTATGTGAAATTGTTAACAGTCGGATACGATATGTATAATATATTCCTAGTAACAAATATGTACTATATTGTTTACTTTTAGGACAAAAATACACATACAATGTGTAATCTTAAGAGAAAAAAAAGAAAATTGTAAAAAGAAGGAAACAATAATTTAGACAAATTTAAAGTGATTTGTACTACAAATGTTTAGTTATTCTATACAAATATAAATAATAAATGATACCATGTAAAATATTTAGAATAACTCAGAACAAATCCAGCTTATGAAAATAGCAAGAAATTGAAAATATCTATAATATTATTAAAATTCATTCATTGATATTGTTATAATTACTATTATTATTTTAATATTTATTCCAATATATTAAATGGAGTTTGATGAGAAAATGATGTTAAACAAATTATTACACGAATCGGTGGTCAAAATGTGCTCTTACATACATGTATGTAGATTATTGGGAATAAATATGCGTCTAAATTGTTATGATCCTACCATTATAACATTGAAATCTCTAAAAAATTCTTCAAACTATATCATAGCCTATAAACAGTTCAACAATAATTATTTTTATCCAAAATATGATAAAGTGAGATAAGCAGTTAATGAATATAAAAATAAGGTATATTAAATACTCGATATTTGTTTTTATTTTTACTATATCATTTTGTCAGATATATTACATATGTTTATTAAAAAGATTTTGTTGTTTGTAAACTACATAATACAAAAATGTGCCTCACCATTATAATTTTATTTTTTCTAAATTTATCACAATTTGGGGTTCCTGCCTATTTTAAGCGTTGTATAGCTTCTGGTTGCAATATTTTATATTAATCAAAAAACCTAATTTTAATCGACAATGATTTGATGTAAACTCAAGAAAAAAGAACATGTTTTCCATGTTGGAGGAGAAAGGGGTACAGTCGGTTCAAATAAAAGAGATATTAAAAACATATATATAAATATATAATATATGAATTTAAATACTGAACCAGCGACAGCAAAATAATATAAAGTAAAAACAGTCGACGTAAAAAAAGAATATTTATTAAAATTCAAATGCGCTTTCGGCAATGAAGCCTTTTTTCGATTGATGTAACAAACAAAAAAGAAATTATTCTTAAAGTATGCAATTTGTAAAAATTAAACAATATTTAATTGTAATTTTAAATTTTAAACATATGTAAATATTAACTATATAATCAATAAAAAGTTTAACAGATAATATTGATCAAATTA
>JAUZND010070913.1:0-17044 GCA_034780555.1 Coelogynopora nodosa
GTGGTGGGAACTTCTGTGGTGGGAACTTCTGTGGTGGGAACTTCTGTGGTGGGAACTTCTGTGGTGGGAACTTCTGTAGTGGGAACTTCTGTGGTGGGAACTTTGTAGTGGGAACTTCTCATTTTTATCGTATATGTTTCATGTATTCGGTTCTTTTTTATTTTAAATTTCAATTTTTTTAAATAAAATAAACTGGCTAATAAATTAAAGATCAAGTTGCCTGAATTCATTTTTAAGTAATAAACATAAAGTATGTGAAAAATAATCATTTTAGAAAATAATAGAGAAAACAATTTTCCAAAGAAAACATCTCGGTACTTTTCGTAAATATTGTTAGATAACAATAACGAAATAAATTAAATCATTTTTTAAACAAATTTCTCTAATCTATACAAGCACAAAAACTGTCAAATGCTCTGCGTATATTGCTACATTATATAGCTCCTCTTTTAAGATTATTAAACTTAGCTCACATTTGAAGCAATTCCTACTAACATAATCACATAAGTGTAGAGCAGCCAATTCGATTTATGGGGATAATATTGTAAAAATAATAAAATGACCAATAAATGGTTGAGTAATATTAAACGCAAAAAACGATATCTATTCAAACAACATTTATTTTTTATATATTTTCGTTTATATGTCTATACGTCTATGTCTATTTTCGTCTATTTCGTTAATACATTTAATTTACTCTAACAAAATTAAGAAGTGCTTCGGTCACATGTGTAATAAAGCACGATGATAAATTATGATAGCCCTATTGCATCATCGCAGAGTATAAAACTTATATTATGTAATACTATTATATATATTAAAGGTAAAATATATGTTCCTAAACTACTTATTTTAATTAAAAGTAGTATGAAAAAACAAAATTTAACTATGAAATATCAGAAATGATTTGTATAAAAGTAATTTCTTTACGACATTTAATAAAGTACTTCGCGAAAATGTATTTCGTATTGTACATACATATGCATCGTACACATTTTTCACAGTTTTATTTTTATGAACAAAAGTGCCGTTACAGATTCTCCCTAGCTATTGCCGGAAGAACATAATTGAATTAAATTTATTTCAATAACACTTTGCTACAATTCCCAGAGGAACATCATATTTCAGACATGGCGTCGAATAAGCAGACCCAAAAATATGCCATTCAAATGAGCTGTCTCATAAAAAGTGTCACATCTGATCGTATAATTGAGGATCTGAGTGCAGAAAACATTTATATAGTTTGAATATATTTAAATATATAGCTTAAATATTCCGTTTTGTATACATCAATCCTAATAATAAAATTATTTAGTTGTCAACATTTCGTAACATGACTAAAAGAATTCAGAATATATTGTTTAAATCTGGTTTAAGTTTTGATTAATACGTATTATTAAAAAAAAATTAACATTAAGAAAATAATTTATATTCTTTAATTCTTTTAACCAGCAACGCAATTCAAACAGATCTTCTTTAATTTTGTTCAAGTTAAGTGTTGATGTAAATAGATTAGTTTCCTAAAACTTGTCCTTTCTTATATCAGTAAATATAAATAAAATAGTTTTCAAAGAGTTTCAATATACGTAGATCTCCAAAATTAAGACTTCTGTAGAAAATTCATTTTACATGTTTAGATACAATTTATATTAAAAACTAAATTAATCATACCAATGAAATTAATATTTTATATTAAACCCCCAAAAATGAGGCAAGTTAATTTCTTAGGCTAATTAACGCCGGCTAGCAAGAGCCAAATTTATATCAATAAAATTAATTATGCAAAATAAAGTAAGTGATAACCTTTCAATTTAGTATGGCGAAAATAAATAAAATTATCCATTTTTACGGGATACAATGTTAAATAAAGTAATTAGATAAAAATAATCAATATTTTAATACTTTTATTCCTCAGTTCTCTTTAACATTTCCTTAAAAATTATCTAAAAGTTTATCTAAAGAATTGTCATAAACATTCTCTCAATAATTGTCATAAACATTCTCTCAAGAATTGCCGTAAACATTCCCTCAAGAATTGTCGTAAACATTCTCTTAATAATTGACATAAACATTCTCTCAATAATTGTCATAAACATTATCTTAAGAATTGTCATAAACATTCTCTTAAGAATTGTCATAAACATTCTCTTAAAAATTCTTTTAAACATTTTCTTAAATTTTGCTTTTGAATTCTTTAAAATTATATAACATATACAAAATATTTCTTAAACAATGATAATAATATACATTAACATATTTTGTTTCTGTTATGCTTTTTTCAATTACTTTTGTTATATAATTATATATTTATCTGATAAACTCTTATAGTATTAACTAAAACACTTTACTGCTTTTGACAAGCAATGAGTTTATATTTAAGGTCTAATCTAACACTAATTTAATATTCCCAACGAAACCTTGATGTAACTATGACAACTACTATAATAATGGATTAAAGAATAGTACTATGTACCTCCTACATAATATTCAACTTTATACTAATGTTTAAAATGGGGGCGAGAGCTGTTTTTAGCGACAGTTGACCGACTTTTCGCGGATAGTTAGACATTTTGACAGACATCTCTGGCATCTGATCACATGTTCAATGAATAATATATTTATTTCTCTGTTGATGACGGTAACTGTTCTTTTTCTGGAACACTAGCGCCGCGTGTGAGTGTCGTGCTGTTCAGATCCCACTCCGGATAGTTGAGAAATACGATTTTCTTCGTTGCTCCTAACCTCCTTCAGAGAAAACAGACAAGTAATCAAAATGTTAGTTTTGATGAGAATAATATAAATAAATAAAGCAAATGTTAATGTTATAATGGACAAAAATAATAAGTATTAAAGATATAAGTACTAATATGTTAGTGGGTTCTGTTTTAGTTTATAAGAATATGTCAGGTAAGAATATTTAAGAATATGTGAGGAAAGTAAGATAAAGTTAAAATAATGATAATAATAACATAATGCTACATTTAATTATAAGTATTATTTACTTTATCTACTGCATATAGGGCGACATAGCCTAGTCGGTTAAGGCGCTGGTGATTAAGTGTGAAGGTAGCGGTTTCGAATCTCAGCAGTGTACCTTATCTCTCCCTGGCAGACAGCTGTCTCTGTCGAGTGTATGACCCTCTATATATACTATAAATAGGATAACATTATAAATGTATTGTACCGTTGCTAAGATCCCCATAAGTCACACCGGCACATAAAAAATCAAAAAAATATTCAAATAACGTATTGGAAAATCGATAAATTGAAGCAATTTTAATTTCAATTTCAACTACAAACACAGACGACTTCTGTGTAATACTTATATATCGCTGAATAAGTTGTCATTTATCGTTAAATAGCAGAAAAATACCTTTATTGTGCATATTATCACATATGTACACTGTAATAGGTATACTGCAATATACAACCCAAACTGTTTTTTGACATATTTAGATATTTTCTAAAATTATCATAAAAATTGCAACGTTCTAGTTGTATATATCTACTAAATTAAGTTGACCAAAGTTTATAAAATGCGGTTTGATTTTATTGATGAAAACTGCAATTTAAACTGAATGATTTTTACTTATTTCCTGTTCAATGTTATATTTGCAGTTTGCAGTTAATATGTATTATATCGAATTTATTTACACTTTCATGTACCCTGCTTACTACTTTGTAAATTTAAATTAATTGTATACGGTGACAAATTGTTTTATTTAATTAAAATAAGTAGTTAACTAGTTGTGATGTACACTTTAATTAATTTATTGATTCAAGATTTTAAACGTGTTTTATTAATTCACCTACGAAATTTTACGTATTTGAAACATTTATTCACTATTGCATTTCGAAATTCGCAACCATACCTCCTTCTTCGCTTGTTTCTGAAAATTATATGGTGCTGTTTAACGTTACATATTTGCTTAGATAATGTTTGCTTGTAAGAATTTGTTATACAGACGCCAACCTATAATAACTAACACCAACCTTATCCCACAAAACCTTTTCTTCCCACTTTGTTAAAATAAACAGTTGACGCGGGTGTAAATAATATATATATATATCGCAAATACAGTAAAACAAATGTAACTCATATTTAGCAAGAATTCAGCACCGCTTCATTGTGAAATACGATTTGACAATAAATAATGTATGAATTTTAAGTAAGTAAATAAATAATTTATTTCATTATTACCATTTGGAATTTTATTAACACAATTTCTATAAGTAAATCACTTTTGACAAGTATCCATAACTTTTTACCGATTTAAAATTAAAATGTGCAAAATTTTGGCCTTATGTAACTTTCCTATAAGTGATATTTAAAAATTTTTAATAACATAATCCTATTTAATATATATAACTATAATGCATTTTTTAAATAATCAACCCTGTTTATTTTATCTGTTTGGTTAAATATACATGTTTACACGATTCGCATATAAAATATTTTCTATAAAACAATTTAAAAAAATGTTAATGATAGTATAAATTGTCTTCACTGCACCAAAATAGGAGCCAAAAAACCAATCAAAATTAAAACTCTTTTGCCTTTAGAGATACACGTTTACTTACACAAGACGTGTATATAGCTTTCAAATAAAATGTTCCCATAACTATATATATATATATACACTTGTTAAAATCTGTGATTGAGCACAAACACTTGTTATGAACTCTCCTTCTGGTATCCTGCGATAAAACTATTCTAAATATTTGCACTCATTTTAATATTTATCCACGAAAGAGTCTAGCGTGAATTTTTAATCTTCTGAGTTTGTTTTGGTCTGCGTATTCCAACTTGCTTGATATAAATCAAAAGCTGGAGACGTCTCTATTATAGTTTAATTGCTATATGCTATATACTTTACACCCAATAAAAGCGGTGGAAGCCATAGTTCCCACAATACACCCACACCCGCCAACGACACCCCCACCCATTCACCCGCCTTTCTAAAGGCATTCAAGTTTATTTATGACCAAATCATAAAATGTAAATAAATAATACAAAAGCAAGTTGTATTATAGAAGTGCTTAAACTAGTTAACTGACATTTTATTTATAATTTCAATCAGTCAACTGAAAACATTTATAAAATATAATTAATAGCTTATATGAAAATGTAATTATAAATCTAATAAATGATTTTATCATGGTATTTCGACTTTTCTACTATATAATATCCGATTTCTTCACTAAATATTTATATCTTAAAATATCTTAGATATTTCTTCCACCGATATGATCAACGACCGAAATTACATTTTACCCAGTTCTTACCATGGGTAATTCTAATCTTGCAGATACAAGATTATGCTAGAAAATAAAAAAACTCGCAAGACTTGTATATGTTGTATAAATAAGAAATCTAATTTTTAATTCATTTAATTAAATTTTTTTTTATATTATATATTTATATTTAAAAAAGAATTCCAGTCTACATTACTTATTGACCTGCATAAAGAATACAATATATATATATATATATATACATAATTCCACTCTATCAGAAAGTTTTAAATATGGTAAATTTAATTTTATTTCTATGTGATCGTATGTAAAACATGCTGTCTTTCTAAACTATGTTTAAAGCACCATAAACGTAAAGTGTTCTATAATAAGCCATAAATAAAATAGAATGGCCTGTTTTGGGGATCATTATGGCTGCCACTGCTTTTATTGGGACGAAAGTATCAATTACAGTAAATGGGCTATTCTAAGCTGGATAGTTAATTAAATTAACAATATGCAAACCAAAACAATTGAAATTATTATGCATGTTCTATTACTTTAGAATTATAAATAGATATTTTTCGTATATTGACGTAAAATTAATTAGCGAGATTTATCAATATTTTAACAGAATTTAAAATATACAAGATCATAACGGAAATATTTATTTACGGGATGAAATATCGGCCAAATATATATTATGTATTGAAAACTCCATACAATTTAGTAACGTACGAGATTAATTATTTTTGTTAATGACATTCCTAAATTTAATCATCTATCCTTAAATAGGAATTGTTATATATACATAACTATACAATATATATACATTTATTAATAGTTAATATTGTTTACAAATCATTCGTCGGGCCCATAATCCCTGTTTATCTGAAATAATTATTTCAAAAAACATTTTAAATTTTCATTCAAACAACAAATTTAGAAACGCATAATAAAGTAAACAATATATTCAGCCCGCAAATTAGCGGTATATTTTAGTCTTGATAATTTGTATGTCCACAAACGATTTTTGTATTGTTTACATGTCTAATGCAAAAGATCCGCCAAATATTTAGCATCACTATCATTGGTAAGATCTAGATCTTCGTTAATAAATCTAAGTTTCAATTTACCGCTTAATATATCTTTAATTTGAAAATGCTTTAAGCGATCACATATTTTTTTGAAGTTATAAATGTATGAAACTCTTTATTCAAACAAATAATTTAAATAATTTAAACCAAATCAAATTTCTACTGACTATCACCGAGCAATAGCGGATATAGCGTGTCCCCTCGAATAGAGAAAAACAAGGGGAACAGGGTGGGCAAAAAAAATATATAAGTGTAATAATAATACAGGAAGAAGAAAGGAAGAAGAAAGGAAATAAATGGAAAAAAAGGGAAATAAAAAAGGCAAAGGGTAAATATAAGATTTAGAAAAAAATCAGGAGCGAACAGAAAAAAAATGGTTTTTTAAATTTATTTTAAAATGTGGGGAGGCGTGTCATATTTGGCCCTCCTCAGCAATCGTGCGTGGTAGGTAGACGTTCGAGTATGTTACTAACTCCCGTGCAGATAGGCAATCTTCAGTGGCATGGTCACTCGGTGGATTAATGTTCATATTTAGATGGAACTGTACATAGTGTGTATTGATATGTAAATAGATAAATAGTTATTTTAGTATTTTTGGTACTTCTCATTTTTTAATTGTAACCACTGAAATCGTAGCAACCGTATTACATATTAATTTAATTGCGTGAATATGTTAAAATAAACAGCCGGCCACTGAGTGAAAACTGTTTCAGTTTAGAGTCAGTCGAAAGACGGTCCTTAATATATTTATCTTGCTTGGAACCGGATCTGTTAGCGGCGGTGGGGATGTCCAGTGAGGCTTATATAAATAAACATCAGATAACATCAATTAAACACTTTTTCTAACAAGTAGTATGTTGTGTACATCGCTAATTGTTTGTTTTCTTTATTGATTTTGTTTCTATTTATACATTTGATAATTCTAGTGAAATAGAACAATAAAAAGAGTTATGTGAAGAGAAGCATATATGAAAACACATTCCATGATATAAAGTAACTTATGTACATAATAGGCCTATTATGAAAACAAAAGGTCCGATCCATATTAATTAGAAAGCTCTATAATTGTGTACATATCTCTAACGATAATTCTGCTATGTTTCAGTAAGTTTGATTCGTCAGATATACATATCTACGTTTTTAATATGGTCTTGTATAGTCAAATTCAAATCGCTAAAGATCTTACAGATATCTAGTAACTCATAATTAATAAAAATGTAATTTTGTGCCAAAATATAAAAAAAAATATATTTCTAAGTGTCGGTTGTTTAATCATATCTTCAAAACTATGACCAAAACAAAAGTAAAAGATTCGTATGGGATTGCATGTTTCAGTTATGAGAAAAACTTTTCGCAAATTCAAGGTTTATACATTTATTTTCTATATTTAAAAAATTGGCCTTCAATGACGTCATCATCAAAAATTCGATAATAAAAAATATTTGTTTCAAAAAAAAGAATTTTACTATATATTTTTAAATAAGCACAAGTGTACCAAATTTCGGCTAAATCGGTTAATGAAAGGACAATTTCTAGGAGGGGTGAGGGGTGTACAGACACCCCCCACGAAGGACTACCAATGATTGCGAAGGGTTAATGTGATAAAAAATATGTGCCTTATTTATCATTATCAATGTATTAGCTTTGAATTTTGCATAACACACGCAGTCATTTAGTATAATTCACAAACGTTAAATATCTTTTCATTCGACAAACTTGCAACAACAAAAAACATTCATTCTTTAAAATTGTACATATAGGCCTATTTCTGCTTTATAGTTGTTGCAAAATAACAAGTTTGAAAAAACACGAATTCCAACAACACCGCCCTGTTGCCTCCAAGTATATATAGGTATACTTAATAACTGACCATAGGGTTCTGTTTCATCTCCGTACGTTAATGCCAAGTTATAGGAGTCTTAAATAATGAGTCGCCACATGCAACACAAATAGGAGCTTAGTTAACTCAAGAAAAACTATAATCTCATATATGACTATTCGGATTTCTATAGATACAGTTTAATAATTTTAGTTGTTTCAACTTACCTCTATATTTATATAAAAGGCGAATTAGAGTGTGTAGGCCTTTAATTAAATCTCTATTGTTTCAATATTGTGTATCTATTAATTACGCGAAAATCGTTTTATTTTTACATTTTTTCTAAACTTTGTCAATCTCACTTTTCCTATTAATTTTAGTTCCCTTACAAAATATTCTGTTCTCAATAACCGTTGACGTGAAATTAAGTGTATAGTCATTTTTTTATCAGTAAAATATGTTAATTGTCATAATCTGAAGTTTAAAACATCAATATATTTTTAAAAAAACTTTTTATAGCAACTCTAAAGGAATAACTTCTGATTCAAATAATATATAATATATAATATATAAACAAATAAAATAAATAAATTCTGCTTCGGCCGATATCTAATTAAGTTTAATTGAAGTCAAGGATATATTAATTTGATTAATTATGAATAATTACCTCTGGGTTTTTCAGTTTTTTATGCCTGTATCCAGTAATTCACACATTTTTAGTAAAAATCGTTAATGAAAATTACGTACTCATTACGTACTCATTACGTACTTATAATTAGTTATAATTGATAATGGCGTGTATACTACTTTAGCTTTTAAATTGTTTAGCTTGATTTTATTAACATATTAATATAATTAACATGGCTAAAAATTGATAACGTATTATTACTATTTTAAATATTTTATAATAATCGAAAGTTGTGTTTCCAACAGTTTAACTTCGAAAAAGTGGTCTATATAATATTCTTGTTCAGCGCATAAATTTTAATTAGGTGGATACAATATAGGATAACTGTTAATTATATGTTAATACGATGCATTTTATGCTATCACTATTGGTAGACACTAGTTAATACACTCATTTTACAGTATTTGTTTGAGGTACAAATGTTTGGACGCATAGAATATAGTTGATTTCGGTTATTGCGTATTGGTTATACTTCACATAGTATCCAATGGAGTACATTTTACAAAAGTTAATTATATTAAAAACTAACTTAACTATTCCATTTGACATTATTTACTCTTGCAATGAACTTTGATAATATCACCTTTAATATAAGGAATTATTTTATCGCACCAACAGAGAGTTAAATACCATTTTCAAAAAGATTTCAGAATATGTCAAAAAATATGTCAAAAAGATGTTTACTACAATATAATATCCTTTTAGTGAACAAATTATTAAAAAATGTCAAAAGTTACCATATATTGTATATAAAAAATATGCGATAAATACGAAATATCTATAATGTATAACGAATGATACATATAGTCTTAAGGCCCATGCCCACCAAGCGCGTATACTGAAACGCGACGAAATACTGCTCTTATGGCTCTATAGAGATACAATGTATATCTATATGAACAGACCACGCACTATATCTGTTTAACTACTACAGTCCGGTGTCACGTATAGATTGTGGAAATAAATATTCAGGTAGCTATTGTTTGTTCACGACCAATGCATACAGTCTGTATTTCTGAGATACCCTTTCTCACTCTTCCAGTTATGTGCAGGAACGTCTGTGTATGAATGATGTCCCATCAGTTATTATAGTTTGTATTGAAATATTCATTTGGTCGCACGGCGCCGCAGAAAAAGTTGAATAATTTTAACTTCAATTTCAACGCGTCGCGCTCAGTGGAAATAGGCTCATTGAAATGTTTGTAATGAACGTTTTGCGGCACGTCGCATTGGTGGGCATAGTCCTTTACTATGATTGAATTTCTAGTTTACCAGGGTTCCAATAACTCCTGGATATCTTTAAAAAAACTAATTTTTCTGAAATCTAGTATATATGTTATTGAATATCTGTAATGTATATATATATATTATTATATGTTTTAAATATTCAGTGCATTTGCGTATTGGTATTGTTATAGTATTGGTATATTCGTATATTTGTATTAGAGCATTACTCAATGCATTATTCAAGCATTACTAAAGTCGCCAGTGGTACATTAAAAATTTTCCGCACCTAATTTAGTCATCTGTTTCAATAATATATAAATTGTGACTCGCCTTCACTGGATTTATATTTATGTGTCGTCTCTTGATTCGATATCTATATCTTATTTCTTATTTTACTCAGTAAACTATATATACCGTAAGCTTTTCGTCAGGACAACACTTGTAAATATATATATATATATATATGCTGAAGTAGTGAAATTGTTATTTTTTAGTTTATCGAACTACGAAACGGAAATCATTGCATGGTCTTCCTTCCCATTGCCAAATATATATCATTATATTTCAAATTTGTTTAATTTACTAATAAGTGGGGATGTGTTCGTGTTCTAATTAGTTCCCCTATATCAAACAGGATGATATAATCCATGTTATAAATAATATATACATAGCAGCAAATTAAATTAACTGTCTATATACATCTGAACTCATGTTTTCGTGGTTGATTTTCTAATACAAAGTATATATATATATATATTTCAGTATCGAAAAAGTATACATTAATAAACATGTACTAAATAATGTCAAAGCAGAAATTATGTGTATTATTCTTGCTTTTTGATACAAAATAATTTCTAGAGTGAATGGCGAAGTATGATAAATGTAATGGAATGATATCTATTGGACAGAATTAAATCCACTTTGAAAAAGAGTTTTTATATATTTTCATATATTTAAAACATTCACGATGACTATAAATCGAATTAGTTGTATTTTTAATTATTTGTAAACATTTTTGTTTATAATAATGTTTGAAAAGATATTTTTCAATAACTGGTGTGTAAAAAAGGCGACATACTTTTGTATGAAAATCAATTTTTTGTTATCATCATATAATATAACCAATCAATAGTACACATTAATATGAGGATTGACCAAAGTGATTGTATGAACGCTTTAATAAACAATTCATTGACTTTTCATCATTATCAACAGGTTAGATTAAATTAAAACTCATTTTATGCAAAACAATAAAATTTATAAATTAAAAAACATTTTATTTATTATTTACTTTTAAAATTCCTGATTATTTTGCAAATTGATGTGGGCAATATATTTTCCGATGTCTACTAAATTTAATTACTTACTTTTGAATTTAAATGTTACCTTACTTTGTATTATCTCTTTAGAATGTAGTAGACATTTAAAATTATTAACTTTTGACTTTTCATTAAAGATTTTTTAATTTATGAATTAGAGTGATTTGATATTTAATAATTCTTACTTTATATATAGCTTGTGATAAAATCATTGAATAAAGTTTATTTTTATGTTTTTCAGCAGTGTTGAAGTATTTCATTATATTTACAAAACAAATCTACTCACATGTCTGGCTAGTTTTTCAATTCTATCCTACGCAAATACTTATTCTTTTGAATGTTATTGCGTATTCATATGAAGTTAACAACGATATCATAATATAATGTTATACCAAATTTCCAAAAATATCCTCACAATAAATAATTACGAATCAGATAGTATAGTTTACAAGCAGTACCTTAAAGAGTAGAATACAGCATTCAATGCCAAATAGATTTTTACCAAAATGTTTAACTTGATCCGGGGCGGATCCAGAAAATTATAAAGGACGATCTCTAACTACATAAAGTATAAATGTATTTTAAGCAGGGCACTTTAATATGGTTTTAAAAATGAGGATGGGGGAGTTTAGACCCCTGGACCCCACCCCAAGATCCGTGCTTTCAGATATATTGCCAAATAAGAGTGAAGTAAACATTTATATATATGATATAGGGAACAAAAACCAAAATATAAGCATAAATAAAATTGTTTAAAATTCAAAGGTAACATAACATAATACTTTATAAACTGAGAAGAATGAGTTATACCGGTGCATTTTAAATTTAATCTAACAATCCAAAAAAAATTGCTATAACATTGATGTTTCAGATGAGTAACTTTAAATACGTGCAATAAAATTTTAAATTTTTTAATTTTACACGATACATAACTTAACATATTATTTGCTTTTTTAATAACTTTTAATAGCTGTTCTACTTTTCGGCGAACAGATTTTGCATTCACTAACTTTTATCGTTTTCGAAACAATACAATAATAAACAATGTAACTGCTCCCATATTGGATTCACTCTAAAAAAAATAAAAATGTGCATGGCACAACACACATGTTACATTGTTTGATTAACAGCGGATTGGTCTGGTTTGCGGATGCCGAGGGTGTTGTCTCGGAACAGCTTCTCACCTACCCTTGGACTCCCCCGTTCCTGGATAGCAGCTGTGCTAGTCGAGAGTTGGCTACCCCTTAGTGGGTTCGTTTGACATGAAAACATCGTCTACATCGAGTTACTAAACTCGCCGGTGTGTGTTCTTATAAAAAAATATAAAATAAACTATTCCATCACACTATCATATTATGTTTCCATTGGTTGTACTCTAAATCAAATATCTGGTATAACTTTGTCATTTTAAGTACATCAATTAGATACCATAATTGTAGGTGGTCTCAATTGAGGGTGAGAATATACAGTGCACTGCTTTAGGAAATTGATAACAATTGTGACATATAACAACCCTTATAAAAGATCTACAGTAGTGGCCGTTGAAATAGAGCACTAGCTAATTTTTGGTGATTTTTGTCATATTTGGAAAAAAAGGTAAGTAAATCCAATTTGTTTATTAATTTAATGGTTATAATGGTTATATAACTTAAATAATGTCAACTTACAGTCATGAACATAATATTTAGTCAATATTTAGACAGATAACCATTATTCTTAATAACAGCCTTGATCCGAACAGGCATGTTATGAGCCAGGGTCCTGCAGTATTCAGAAGTTTTGATTATCTCAATGAGGTCGTCTCTCGATTGCGGAAAGTGCGAGGCAACTTTCTTATTCATGTCACTCCAAAGGTTTTCTATCACATTGAGGTCAGCAGAGTTAGGAGAAAAGTCCAGGAGTTCCACACTATTGTCAGCAAACCACTTCATTGTAGCCTTGGATTTGTGACACGGTGCCGAGTCCTGTAGGAAGATGGTAGCGCCTCGTATTTCCATGTGGAGCTTGAGCTTTTCTTGCAAGATGTCAATGTACACCTTAGAATTTACACTTTGTTTTTTTGTTACAGCTACAAGCAATTGCTTTGGTTTTATTAATAAGGCTTAATATATAATTAACTAAATTAAAACAAATAAATATAATTATTATTAATTTAAAGCATACAACTCATAGAAGAAGTTCTATTATTTAAAATAAAAATAAATAAGTAATTAAAATAACATCATAGAGTTATAATTCTATGACTATGATATAACAATAAATACACATATTATAGAAGTTCTATGATTTAAAGTAAAAATAAATAAGTAATTAACAATCATAGAGTTAACGATGATATACAATAAGTGTATATATATATAGAGCATAATAATATATATTATAATATATATACATAAACATAGAGCCTATATCTAACATATTTGAATGTGTTTAATTATTACTTTTGAATATGTTTATTAATGTGTTTGTCTATGGTCTTTACTAAATATTTGAATACGTTTACTGGGTATTATAGTAAGCATAGGACATATATCAAACATTTGAATGCATTTATCAATTTGTTTACTATATTTTGAATGCGTTTACTGGGTATTATAGTAAGCATAGGACCTATATCAAACATTTGAATGCATTTATCAATGTATTTTGAATGCGTTTACTGGGTATTACAAGCCTGTAACTATTTGCCATTTATGGTGCATGATCATGCTTTAAAAAAATGATATTTCTAAAATTGCTAACAGTGCAGCACCTAGGACCATCTGAGGACCACCTATAGGCCATTACAACTCTGCAACTATATTATATCAATACCTCAACACAAATAAAATTAGTTTAAAATCAATGAACTCGAAAAAATAGCTATTTTATGTGGGTGCTGACTTGTGAGCCTTTGGGAGGTCCAGGTGGCCTTCATGGTGCATGGAGCTCTAAGCCCTTTAAAATAGCTTGACAAGTCTTTTGAATGAATCTGTATTTTAAATTTCAACCCTAGGGGGGCAGGGGTATTTACCTACCACAATGTTAATTAAAATTGTTGACCATTTCCACTATTTACTTTTTAATGTCATTATCAAAAGCTTGTGAATTAAGATAATTGATGTATACAACAATGTAAACATTATATTTTGTGTTTTAAATAAAGCAATTCATATTTATTGGTGTAAGTATTTGGAAATTTACATTAAGATTATAAGAAATTTAGTTATTTTATAGTATATTTTTACATTTATATAAATTTTATATAATTACCTTTATATGTTAACATCATACACATGTTAATGTTGTAGTCTGCTAGTTAATTAGCTTCTAAATTAATACTTCCTTGTGTAGTATCATTTACAAAAAATAAATAATTTAAGGTGTAAAATTTAGTATCAATTTGATGATTTTAATGTCTATTTGTAATATAATCAGTTATCCAAATACTAAAATTAAGCTATGGGAGGTAAAATATTAAGTTTTAAAGCTTTGAAGAAAAAATAATAATTCTGAACTCCATTTTCTAATTATGGTTGACAAAAACTCAATTTTTAGCCTTAAGTATCCAAGCCAGGGCTATAAGACATAGGTAATTAGTTAAAGTAATTGAGTACCTAACCTTTTTATTATTTTTTTAGTTCTAAATTGGGATTAATATTCCGCTATGTTGAATAAAGGTTATTCATCTTCTTCACTACAATCTTCAATTTTCTGCTTAGGATCTCCTACTGTTATTCAAATCTTGATTATGTTTATTAACCCTGGTATAGCTAATCCACATCCACTTGTCCGATTAAGATAACATTTGATTATAATATAAAATCCTTGTATATAAAGATCTATTGACAGGATGGCACATAATGTATGTAAGGAAGCATAGTAATTATAATTATCTGGAAAAAACAAACATCTTCAACCTGATAAAAAAACGTATTTATCTTATAGTTTTGCTTAAATATTGCATAAACATAAAATTCTTCTAAAGTTCATATTATGTAGCCTTATATATAATGTTGATATTAATCATCCATAAAGTATTAATATCTACACTAATGTACTTTACAAAGCACAACATAAAATAGAACATTTAATTTATATAATTCAAAGAGTAAATTGAAATAAATCAATTGTAAATACTTATGTAAGTACATATTTGTATATTATAAAAGATTCAACAATTATATACCTGTAAGTATCCAGGAACGGAAGATTCAGGCTCAATATTATTTGCCATTGATATTCTTTGAAGTAAACATAAGAGTTGGAGCTGGATAGCAACAGTTGAAACTCCAGGAGTTCTTCCTTTTCGGACACTGGCCAATGTTGGAGCCTTATCCCCCATAATCTTGGCAACATTCTCGAATGCCTCAGTGGGCCCATGTCCTTGACTGATTTCTACTCTAATAGCATTTCTAGCTTCTCGTGATGACCAGTTGGGTGCATCAAATTCGGGATCATGGGTATCTACTCCTGAACTAGTAAACTTCATAAGTTGATCTTCAACAATCAGCCAAATTGAGAGTACACCATTTAACTTAAATGTACACATTCGCTGTGAACATTTCAAGTAAACACTGCAAATATGATAATGATATGTATTATATTAGTTTTTACTAAAATTAAATTATTAAAGAAATAATACATAGTATCATTTTTGCAATAGTGCTACTGTTAGTTATGTATATTGTTAAGAAAAATTATCAAAAACTAATTTTATATACCTCCATACTGGCCCATTTCGTTTTCGGGAACTATCGTTCTTTACACGTTGGTTATATAGTTGTAATGAGCAATCGATTCCTTCCATTTTCAAGAGATTTTTGATGGCATCAATGTGTGAATTTACTTTCATTGAAGAAGACGTAAGGATTATTTGGTAAGACATCATATCTAAATATATACAATAGGTATAATATGGTTTATATGATTTAGAGACTCTAAATCGAAACTTAAATATTTCGTAATCTTGTCAAACATTTATGACCTTACAATTGACCTATTAAAACATATAACAATTATATATGAAAGAATATATTTCTATAAAGATATACAAGAAATAATTGATTTTGTGGAAGTTAATATTATTTTTTATCTGATTATCAAAACTATTAGGGATCTTAGATTTATAATAAATATACGTTTCAATTCATCTGAAATATATAATAATATCTATAGTACTCTTAATAGGGGGTTATATATATAGTTCTATGATAAAATCAAAATTTAACAGACCTTTTTTAAATAAAAATCGTGAAAAAGGGAAATATCTTTGAACATGCAATAGAGATTGAAAGTTAAATATAATAAAACAAAAAATAATAAACGATTTTGATGCCTCTGGCCCAAGTATTAAAGATAATATACAAAGCAGTTACTACACAAGAAAAATATTTATTTGTTTTAATTTAGTTTATTATATATTAGAGCTAATTTTTAAACCGTTAAAAACGTATTAGTTGAATCCGTTTTTGAAAGCGTTTATGAATCCGATTATTAATTCGTTTATAAAGTTGCCCTTATATAGTTACTATATTCATTATTTACTTATGTAAACAAAATAAATTATTTGTTGTTATTGCTTAAAGTTATAACTGGATAATAATTACTATTCTATAACTATTTCAATTGGATATAGACACATTTAACATCTACTATTTTTATTCAGAATTCTACCATT
>JAUZND010070924.1:0-15952 GCA_034780555.1 Coelogynopora nodosa
ATCCAGCAAAATCCAGTGTACCTAATAACTTCAGTGACATCATATATTGCTTTTGAATTAATTTATATATTGCGAATGGTCAATAAATTATGAAATACTAAAAAACGAATTATACGCCTTATTCTGCTTACACTGCATATACATATATATATATATATTCAAATACATTCTTATACACTAAAATTATTTATAGAACTATACTATTTAAAACCTAAAACAATTAATTTGCGTCAATATTCGCTCTCCGCGCTTGTAGTAGTAACGATTCTCCCGCCGTTCTAGTGTTAATACCTTCCTTATTTTATGTTTATTAAATAAAGTCAAAATGAATACAAACAAAAGTGGTCACAGTAAGTCACATTACACTGTCAGAAATACCATAAAATAGTATATTTAAAATACAATTGAGTTGTGTAATATATCATTTATCGAGAACAAGTTTATATACCTGGAATATACATTAAAATTACTTTATTAAAAACAAGACATATTCGGATATAGTGAAATAGCCTTTTACGCATTTTGTAATCATTTTCCAAGCAGACTGTTCTACAAATAATGATTATAACCACTTTGGTTTTAATGAAAATGAATATGCTTAAAAGAAAGAAACAAAGAAGTAATGTTATACAAATGCAGTATGTCTTTCAGAAAATCAACAAGATGTATTAATTAGTACAAACAAAAATCGTATTTGCAAAGATTAACGAAAATACTTTTAAATGAAGTTGTATATGTGAAAAATTTAAGTGCTCTATTCTTGTTGCAATGTCACCAATTTCTGTGACTTTTTTGTCGTGACATCATGAATTTTCTATCCTAACTTTGAATATATAGGATAGACCATTTTAATCTATGGTTAGCAGGTTAAATAAAACATATAAAATACGAGTATATATATTCTATTCTCTTTATTTGTATGCCACATGATAGTGCTAGAAACTATTTAGAAACACTTCAGCAATGGACAATTTAATAAGCATGCTAAATCTGGAAATACAAAACTATATTTTTATATATTTCATTGTCTATAGTTCTCAATGCACAATACTGTCAGTATAGTAGCGTTTTAAGTATCAATTTTATTTAAACGATCAATTTACTCGTCACTTTGACTCTAATATTGTTTTTGTTTAAAAGCCACAAAAAAGTAGTTTATTGTGTACACATAGATTAAGTTTTCTCAATACCTATATTTTATTTTAAAATATTTATGATATATTAGTATATTAATATTAATACATATTATTAAAATTTATATTTTTATTATAATGTTATTATTTTTATAATTATAAGTGTTATTATTATTACCATTATAAGTATTATTATTGTATTAATGAATTACGTATATTGTTAAATTATATAATCAATAGTTATTATATATATATTTTTTTTATATATTAATAATGTATAGATTTAATTGATTAAGCGATAAAAATATTTTTGTATAATTTGATATATTTTTTAAAATTTTTAATTTATAAAATTTTTAAATAACATATATAAAATTTTGAATGTTGAATGAAGTTGACCAACCAACAAGATTCATAATAGATTAAATATTGTTATGATATTTTTTTTTCACTAAAAGAGAATAACATAATTATTGTTTTAACATTTTCTTGTTCAAATAAACCATGATAAAACGACTTTGTGGTGTCATCTTTTTATATCGATTTATCAACTAAAAATATCCAATTTATTACTAATATTTGAAAACACTACATTACCAGTATTATAATATTTTAATATTAATGATATTATTTCTGTCTTAAACAAAACTCTGATGGAAATATAGCAAATGTGATATATATGATATTATCATACCTTTCATTTATGAACTGCCATATTTTTTAACTTAAGAAAAGACTATCTCTAAAATTGTCTAACTAACGTGTCTTTAAAATATATGATATATATATTTTTTATAATATGGGAAATTCTATATTATCAGGGTCATGTATATTAATGTGCATATACTAGATAAATATTTATATTAAATAATTATTTACTCATTCATCCTCTCCCAGAATCACCCAACAACAAGGAAACTGTTTATGACGGTGATATATAGAAACATGTCGATAGTCAAAATGAAAGCATTAACTACAACCCGGAGAAGAGTTCCAGTGAGTATAAATACTTCTTTATTAAACACATTTTATTGGAAGAAATTTGAGAAGATGAATCTTGCTGGCGCACGTGTAAAGAGATTGAAAAGCTTGTAAAAAGGGATTCATTGTGAATTTTTTTTTAATCAACTGTACCAAAGATAAGTTATTGGGGCTAATTTATAAATAATGGAAATATATTACGCTTAAATAATACTACTATAATCTCATTACGTTTTGAAAGAACTGATAAAACGAAGTTGGTACATTCAATTAGACTACATGGACAAAGGAGCTGGCCTGGTCAAATCAGGGATGATTATGACTACATATATGGAAACACGAGAAGTAAAGAAGAAGACAAGAATACAAAGATGAGGTAGTACAAAGATAGAGCTTCAAAGAGTCACATTAGTTGGATATAATTTATTATTTTAGGGTATTAAATTTTAAAGTTTAGGTATTATAGTGTAATAAACTTTATAAGTTTATGGATTTTAGGGTATTCAACTTTAGGAGTTTAGGCATTCTAGAGATTTTATGGAAATACATTTTAAGACTTAGTAATTTAAGTGTATTAAACATTATTTAAATAATTTCAAAGACACTAGAATAAGTGAGATAAAATAAAACATCAAAACTAAACATTAATATATTGGAGTTGTATTCAACAATGTCTCTATAAGCGTTGTAGATAAATTATTTTTAAATAGAAGACTACATATAGTGAGGGCATAACATATATACAGTACCGTATATGGCCTAGATGTAGTATACAGATATAGTATATACTTATAGTAAACAAATAATATATTTATATATGATATATATTTAGTATATATCTACATAGTATCTACATATTGCTATTCAATACTAGTAGTATATCTGAATTCATTTTCTAACTGTCACAGTCATACTCCTCTAACTCACTTAGTTAGAATTCTCATTAAAGTTTCCATGATCAAACATTGATTGTCTCCAATGTGTGCGTCAGAAAAAAACAATAAATGTACTTAAATGATTAATTATTACTATTCTATATTTTCCATCAATTATAAATCCCACACTCCTATTGCTTGAGTTAGATAGAATTCCTGTTGAAATCAATCTGATTAGTTATTACCGTGTTAGGTATTAGATAACATCAATTATTATACCTGAATGATTGATTTATACTATAACTATGCTTTCTATCGATGTTTAAATTGTTTAAATCAATCAAAAGGAAGCCATCTCAACCAAAATACAAATACTCGATTTTTATGGGTTAAAAAGTTTATGGGGAATAAGGAGTCATATTATTTTACTTTTAATAATTTTAAATGTAAATTTTAGAAAATTGTTAAAAATATATATATATATAACATTTTAAAATATGATGGTAAACTATTAACCTGCTAGAATCCTGCTAGTACTTGAATACAAGGCACTATACATGCCTCAAATTTGAGGTTGCTTGGGATTTTCTCTAATGATGGATGGAATGAATCACAGACTCTGACTCATGTGAATTGTGGGGACTCCGACCCTATTTCTAGATGGATAGACGGGACTCCGACTCCGGCTTTATATGGATAGAAGGCACTCCGTTTCTATCTCTTGATGGATTATCTTTTTTGTCAATTTTTCTATAATGTTGTGAGCATACATATTTTTTGATTTTATAAACTGTTGTTTAAAACTCGTTGTTTAGTTTTCTTAACACAATTAGTATTTTGAATAATTGCAATTAATAAGACATGTAAAATTTTTAAAGAAATTAACGACCTAATATATTATAGAGTGGGTTTTGTTAATATTTTCTTATAAACGGTTTTTTGGAGTCCTCTTTACAATATTATAGGTTTTAGTTTAAATTCATTTATTTGTTTAAATTGTATTAGTATATTTCAATATTTAATCTAAATTATTTTGTTGCCAATGACCTTTAATTGATGTGCTTTAATTATGCTAATCTTTTTTATACCATATTCAAATTTATGACATGAATTTTTCAACAAAATTATTTTCACTACCTTATTAATGTATGTTAAATACATCATTATACATACATACTATCAATTATTACTCATTCATTCTTAACTAATTTTGTCATAATGGTGTGCTAACAATCATTCTATTTCGTTGTTATATGGTCATGCACACAACGTCCAATCATGAGAATAAATAACTACATCTATATATCGCCTGTCAATCAGAAAAACGGATACATTATTGGAACACTATGCTATACTAAAAATTAATTGGTTAGGTTATAATATTTTATATTTTATTAATAATAAATTCGTTTGTAAAATAATTTAATGCAGTTATTCTCTGCGCCACATTTAGCCAACTGTGTTAAATTCCGATAAAATATCTCTAAATTATATTGTTGTCATCTATAATCATGGCATATGGTCCTTTTCTTTCATAATAATTTCTTTGTGTGAGGATATTCTATCTGATACAGTATACCTAATGGAAAGCGTTTGGTAAATAAATTAATTTTTGTTAACTTTAAAATTAAAAAACAGAAAACAATTCAGAATGTTTATATCCATAATATTTGTTTAAACCACGATAAAAAGCAAAATAAGTTGGAACAGATCAATGAGGTTTTAGAGTTAATGAGTTAACGGCCATTAATTTGGAACAGATCTTTCTAGATTTTGTGAACAAATGGCGCCAATAATTTCAGTTATAAAAAAGATATTCACACACAAAAATAATTGTACAAGTCATATATATTTATATATATAATTCAATGTTATATGTTTTAATACAAATTATGGATTTTTTCCGCAACTACTTGAAAATATAACTCTCAGTCATTTAAGTAATATATTATCGTATTTAATCGTTTTATTACTTCGCTTGCCGTAGATTAATTTGTTATCCTTTTATTTTATTAACAATAAGACATCGATGGGGAGGTAATCTATGCTCATTTCGTTGCTGGTAATTTTAAAAGTTTTTCTAATTGTTTTAAAAAATTTAAAATTAAAATAGTAATTATTATATAGTTTTAATAAAGTCTAATAATGGTATAATTCCTAGAATAAATATTATTATATTTAAATAGATTACACAAATTATCAATCAATTGAGTAGCATACTTGTATCTGATATTTAAAGACAAATTATTATATGTATATATAATTAATATTACATCATTAATACGGTTCCAAATTACCTATATTTAATTTTTGTTATGTATAAACCAAATAAATATTTTAAATAGGTCCCGAAATTTAAATGAAATCCATTAAGTAAACTATTAACACTAAGTTAATAAAATGTGGGTATTATAATAACTATATAATAACTTTGGTAACTTATATACTAACTTTGGTAAAATATATACTAAGTTTGGTAAATGATATACTAATTTTGGTGAATTATATACTAGCTTTGATAAATAATATACTAAGTTTGGTAAAATATATACTAACTTTGGTAAATGATATACTAATTTTGGTAAATTATATAATAAATTTGGTAAATTATATACTAACTTTGGTAAAATATATACTAACTTTGGTAAATTATATAATAACTTTGGTAAATGATATACTAACTTTGGTAAATTATATTATAACTTTGGTAATAACTTTAATTTCATTACTATTACATAAGAACGAGAACAAATTTTGTTTTAGTATTTCATTTTACATTGCATTTTTTAAAGCAAATAATCTTGAATAATTTTTCTGAGAAACAACAATAAAGACTCTTGATGGCAATAAGTACATTTTCATTAGAATATTCATAATTAAAAGAAATAACAGCTGCTCACATTATTTTTTAAATATTTTAAATTATCACGAAAATTGTTTTGCTTTCGTTAGCATTTTTGCATTATGTTTATATTTCTCACTATTTTGATATTTTTACAGAAATCTATGTAATATAATACTGTACATACCATTACTTTTCTTTAATTTGTATTTTAGCATTTTACATATTTTTCAAAATAATTTAAAATTATTATATGATTATTATGCGTTAGACAGAGAATTTGGCACACTTTGTTATCATTTATACAGATAATATAGTATATAGAATTGTATACAAAATACGTATATAGAAATGTTAGGCTATACGAGTAAAGCAAAACATAGTAGAAAACACTATTGTATCCTAATCCTTTTTATTCTGAAATTTAATAAATGTCTGAATTTTGTTCGGCAGGACTATACATGTTTTTTTTATATAATTTGATTATTTCCGAGTTTCACCAACTAATAAAGCAGAAGTTAAAATATGCAATCAGATAACTTATTTTAAATCAAATGATTAGAACTTGTGGATATAATTGAAATGTTGTATTTAAATTAATTAAACCTTTTTTTAGAGTTAAGAATAATTTGTTTAATTTAAAAATGTTAAGTGGTTTAACATTAATTTTTTATATTAAATACATTCAAGTCACAGATATTTATTTAAAAAAATCCCTAATTAATGTTACATATTTGTATCCTAGATAGTTTTCAACGTCATGCAAGCAATACATTTCATTTATAAACATTGACGTATACCTACCTAGTCATTTGTGATCATCATGTGCACATTTATTGTAGTCAGTTATAAATCGTAAACTCAAATTTTAATTAGTATAAGCACGTATTTATTCATATCTAAAGTATTAATAACATGTAAAGTTTATATAAAAATCTACAGATCATCAAATTTTAGCATATAAAATTAGGAATAATAACAAAAACAATCGTAGAAAATTAAATGAATAGTGAAAGATTTTCAATTTTTTTTAGAAGACTGAAATCAAACGCCAATATTAGATTAATATGCATTTTAATTATAAAATGAATTAAGTATTCAAAAAATAAGATTATATAATATATAGCATACATTAACATTATGTAATTTTGTAATTCCTTATTTACAAATGGAAATAATGCACATTTAAAAAATAATATGAAGTCTTACAATATATACAGATAATTAATTCATTTAACAGAGAAAAGTTCAGATATTAGATAACTAGTCAACATCGATTTATCAATTGACAGATTCCTTAAAAAACCGTAACTTACCTGTTCTGGATTGATTGATATTGAATACAGATTACTTTCAAAAGTTTATATTGATTAATGGACAAACCTTCTTTTTATTTGCATTAATGATTTCTCTAGTTGTGTACGTACTTTTCAAACAATATTATATACAAATAATTGTTATTGTTATTATTAATTTTATGATTATTATATTACTAAATTTCTATTAATATGATTATCAAAAAATTACAATTGAAACAATTATGAACGGAAATCAAGAATACACGTTAGTTTAATAAATTCACCATTATAAAAAATTTGCAACCATTTTTAAACCAAAAATTGTAAGTTGTACCTTTGAAACAATACAACCTATAATTACTTAGTTATGTCATATTATTATCTGTATTTTGCTATTATTTATATAACGAATATTTAAGCTGAACATTTTAAAATTAAAATTACTGTAATATACAGTATTAATTATCAGTTGAACCTCAAATGAAAAAATCGCCGTAGAATGGTAAAGGTGAAAATAAAACGTTCCATTTTTTTATTCGGATGCAGATTAAAAAAGTATTCTCTAATTGATTAAAAAGTTTGAAAGTAAAGGTTTGCGTATTTTAAATATCATTGTAAAATATTGGTCTCGTAATTTGAAGTTATTATTTTGTCACAATTAGAAAAGTTTATCGATATTGGATACAAAATATTCGTTTGGTATTATCTGATTATACAATGTGTTCAATAGAAAAGCCTTTGTTGCTAATAGGGTTTGTTGATTATTTCATATTACAAATATATACTGTTTATAAAATTTAAAAAACAAAATTTATTGCAAAAATATGTTTTTTGACATTTTTAAATAAAAAATTTCACTAATTTGATTACCGTACTATTTATTCTATCATACCAATTAAAATCCTAAGTGAATTTGGTTACTTTTTCTGATATGTAGATTTAATAAATTAATTAATACAATTTTAATAAAAAATATCAAGTGGTTAAAAAAATAATTATATTACAATTTATTTGAATTTTTTTAAGGAACTAATGACGTTATAATATTTTAACTGTCGAAATAAATTCAATAAAATTGCACGAATCTTTCTAAATGAATACTACAGTTAATAATATAAGTTCTTAATTTTAAAATAACCATAACAATATTTCAAACACAATAAGAGGTGTCTAGAATAGAAGATTAACATTTACCAATTTTTGTAAATAAAATCTGAAAATATTAATATTTTTACAGTAATTTTTTTTAAATTTCCGGTTAATCGGATGTAAACTTTTTGCATTACATATATTGAAACAAAATGTTTGTAACGTTTTTTACTCTCCTTCCCCATTCTCTTAGTCGTTCTTGCTGTTAATACATGTTTAGTTCCAAAGGATGAGGTTTCTATTAATTCCTGTACAATAGATGATATAAAATGATAATAATTCATTGATTTTATTAATTCCATCCGTGTATTTTGAGTTTGATGGCCGAGACTGTGTAGGGCACAACGAGGATGCCAGAGCTGCTGGGTCTCCTTGGGAGCAGATCTTCTTTAATAATGTTATGCGATGGTGTTGGCAGAGCCTATTGAAGTTGACATTTAATACATATGGCTCTCTTATAAAAATCGATGTTTGTTTGTTTATTTGTTTTAAAATTGTTTAATAATACATAGCCATGAAAAAAATCACATATTATGGTATCCGGGCTAATTAAACATAATTTACATTGTGTGTAAAATAATAGAGTTATTTATAGTATTGTTTATTTTCTTATTAACTAAAATAATTAATCAGTCAAAGTTGACACAAGTGTGACTCAGATTAGTGACCAAAGCTAGTTATTCAAACTGTACACAAAGCCTCAACTGAACATTTACTTAAAACTTGAATAAATATTCTAAACATTAAATGGGTTAATATAGTTAAAAAAAATGTTAACTTTCAATTATTCGCAAAAGCGATTGATACAGTAGATTTTCTTGTATTATAAAATACGTACATATATATAACTACATACAACGATGATACGTGTGTTAATAATACTAATATTACAAAATTGGAGTCTCCATGAGCGAAAAATAAAATCCGAATTTTACATATAATACGTACGATATATTATAATATATATAACATAGAACCGAGACTTAAAATTAGTCAACAATAAATCATGTCTACATTCTTTATGAATCAGTATTATTATACGCGTATTGTATTATATTTTTTATATTTTGATCATCCAAAACATATATTTTATAATTGAATATAGTAATTCATAAAATTTAATTTAAATTATGTTCTCCAAAATTTATTTATTGTAATTTATAATAGTCAAATGAATAAAAAATATTCTTTTTATTTTTAATTGAAGGTGTTCTTTACATTCATTTTTAAAAATATTTACTGGTTAATATTTTATATAAACACAACTTTTTAAAATCTCCTGTTAATAAAATGTGTCGCGGTTATTAGGTTAAATATATTTATCACCAATTTCTTTAAAATATTGAAAATGAAATAGACTTGGAAAAAATAGAAATAATTAAATTATGGCAAATATTACATTTTAGATATTTCAAGCATAATATAATTATTTGTTTCAATACATATGGTTAAATTATAGTATTTTACACAAACATATTTATGAAGAAAAAAATTATTGCAACATTTTTATATATATATATATATTCGAACTTCTCTAGAGAGAATCATGAGTGAGATTGGTGTACAAACGTACGCTCTTGCCTTCTTCATGATTTATATGAAGACGAACCCGATCGCAGAGCTGAATTTTGTGAGAATTTAATTTCTCTAAGTGACATTGACATTTTCCTCGTTGACAAAGTGATTTGGTCGAATGAGCCAATGTTCAAGTTAAACGAAAGAATAAACCATCACAGTGCCATTTACTGGACCGATGCAAATCCACATGAAATTCTTACAAAAGAGGTAACCACTCTGTGTTACGGTTTGGAGGAGAACTGGCTGGGTCCTTGTACTTTGATGAAACATGGCACGATATTGGGGCTATATAGGAAATTAAGTTTTATTCAATCATTTCCCGACGTTCTGAAATAAACGAGTTAATTTTCCAACTAAATGAGGTTCTTCCTCATTATGGCCTAAAAGTTATAATGGCTAAATAATCGTTTTCTTAGGTGTATACCCATAGATAGATCACCCAGATCACCGAACCTATGGTCGTTGAACTTTTTTCTATGAGGTGTTTTGAAAGAGGTTTTGGATCATGGCATATCAAGGGACCTCGGCCCTTTCAAGGAACTTATTACTGAAGAACGACAGAAAATTACGCCTGCTATGTGCCGAAAATTTCTCACAGTATCATTTCTCGATGTGAATATTGTACATAGTGAAGATGGTTGGCACTTTGTACATAGTGAAGATGGTTGGAACTTTGTACATAGTGAAGATGGTTGGCACTTTGTACAATTGCGTTCGGATTGTTTACTCTTTAATTACGACATATATATATTTTTATTTAAACAAATTTTACCCTATTATTGAAAGGGACCGGGTACTTATGGATCATACTGTATTGTATATTAGATATATTAAATATGTTTCAATGAATATATTATATAATAACATCAGGAAAAGTAAAGAGGAATGGGAATACAACGAAGATCTATATTGAAAGATAATCTGAAAGACATTCACACTCAACTCAGGAGATAGTAAAATAGATATTTTTAGCATGCAATATTCTTTGCTTTACACAATTTTTATTATTAATAAATAATTTTTACAATAATGTATATTTTTTTGTTATATACATTTTAAAAACTTTGATATAATAAGCCTATATTAATAAAAATTAACTAAAAAATAATTCTACACCTGTCGTGATTTCTGGAAGTTTTTTGTATCATCTGTTATTTTGTCGAATAAACTTTATTTCGAAAAATGTGTATAGCTTGTGATCGTTTAAGAATAAGATCTGATAAACAAGATCCTTTCAAACGATCATCAGAAAGAAGCTTTTTTTATATATAATTTGTGGATATGAGTTCGCACCATGATCGATAAAGTGTAAATATAATTTGTAATCTGTACTAATAATAGAAAATACTAAAATTGATCAACATTTGAATTATTCTTCAGTAGATTTTTGTGTCTAATAAAGATATCATAGAATTGTTATGTATAATTTACTACCCTAAGATCAAAAACTTTAACATATATTGTTCTCTTATTCATTTTGCTTACATCGATTGACAACATAATATCTTCCTTGATAAACGCAAGGCTTGCTTACAGTTTATAGTTTTCACCAGATATTCTAATTCATCTTTGATAATAATTTTAACCAAGACAGCTCAGTTACAATTTTTCAATTAAAATTAAATAAACACAGAAAGACTTTAATCCCAATTTAATCCGCGCGAAAAACGCTCGCTTCATTAGTCTGTCCATTTAGTCTTATAAACTCTGTTAAACAGATTGTAAAATGTTTCTAAAAAGTGTGGAAATATTACCGTTGGAATAACATGTACAGTATATGACCCTATTACATTTGTCTTTCATTCAGTAAAATCTAAATTAAACCATGGCCAACGATTTACATGTTACTGCTTTAAAAATTGTATAATACTAACATTTATACCTTTTTTCGATTATAATAAATTAACTAAATAGCACTGATCAATGCTACAAACTATAACCTCTGCTTCTCTAAGTTAATATTAAGTGGACTTCGAAAGAGTGTGATTTCCTTACAGTATGCCAAAAATTCTTCAAAGAATAAATGCTGTATCACAAAAAATGTATAATACACTATAAGTGTGAGCGTTGTAAATAAAGAAATCGGAACCGTGAGTCCCAGGACAACCAAATTAGTTCAATTTTAACAGATCATGATCAAATTTAAAATTATATTCAAAACTTGAGACATTGTAGAAATTGTTTAATGTGAAAAGTGAACTATAAACTTTGTAAACCATACAAATTAGCTGATCACAAGTTTATTGGTTAATAAGGATTCACTCAACATAAGTTCCAAATGCCAGTGAAATAAAAGTCATACTTCGGTAATTAGTAAAAGAAAATTATTTAGTTTAAAAATGATTGACATTGTTTTAAATCGTAAAATAATTTTAATTTAATTATGTTTCGCCTACAGTCAAGTTGGTCAAAATGACGTAGGTACGTGTTTTATACATCAACATAATCGACAAGTACTTTTATAGATGCAAATCATGGAACACATAATATTAAAAATAAATTAAAAACCCAAAACCAGGCTACTGCAAAACGAATAAAACATGTTATCACTTAATTATATTATACTTTTTACTGTGTACGACAAAACACTTATAAGCATTTAAGAACTAAGAAACTCACAATTTTTATTTAATTAGCTTATTATAATCCGCTTACGCAGCGAACAATTATAATTGATATTATTTGTGTCGTTCGCCATTTAATTATTCGTCGTCTATTCGAAAATAACTGGTTAGTCGTCATTGTTAAGTGAATTTTCTCAAAATATGTTGTTTGTGCATAGGCATAAAAATATAATTTTACATATATTTGTTCTTAATTAAATAATAAATGAAGTAAATTAGACAATAATATTGCAAAAATTGAATATAATTAAATTAAATTATTCGTTTATACAGTTTGTTTTGTTATTTCAATATATGTTATTTAGAATATATTAACACTGCGAACCTGTTTAACGACCAAAGTAAAATAAAAAAGAATATGTTAATAAATTAATCACTATAGATATACATGTATATATATATATAATTCAAATAATAATAAGGAAGTATGATTCATAACAGCGTTAAGAAAACCAACGATGCTTGATATAGTTTGTCGAGGCATTCATATAGATACAATAAAAATAAAAATAGAACTATCATTAAACAATAATTATCACAAATATTACATAACGTTCCGTAGTAATAGATATTGTTTTCAGTGAAATCATTGCTCAATAAAGATGGAATTGTATTATCATATTACAGAACAACAACATCATTCTGGGCGGCGCTTCTTTGAAACAAGTTCCCTGTTTCTGAGGCATACAGGAGTGGACCGATGTTTTAATATTTAGTTATTTTGCTTTTAGCGTTACCCTTCCTACAAATTACTACTACACCACCTACAGTTTCTCTCTCTTTGTAAAATCTTTGCATTTCATCGCAAATGTAAAACAATCAATTTTGTACATATAGAATACGTAAAGATTTTTTTACAAAGTCAATAGTCATTTTATATAGTTCTGGCTTGAAGTCATATTATACATCTATATCAATCGCTGTATTGTCAAGCGACAACATTTCTACATTGACGAATTTGACCACACAACCTTCTCCGAAATACTTATTTTTGAATGGACAACGTCGTCGCTTATTCCCATGATCACATCAATTTGAAAAGCATTATTATTATTATGTGAATTAATGACAATACATTATAAAATACATTCAAAGTCAGAAAAGCAGTATACAAGGAGACACTTATAGTTTGAGGGTGAGGCAAAAGTTACTCCCAATTTTGAAATGATAAATACTTTATTTGAGATGATAATGTTTTAATTATGATTTCATAACATGATAACAGTAGATTGTCAATTACTATTGTGATAATAGTTATTGTACACAGCAGTAACAGTGTAACAATGTCACAAATACATGCACCATCTGAGATTATCAATAGTTATATTCTGTTCTCAAACGGTTTACCATTATATTCAATGCAGCTTTCTGCTTTGGAGACACACTACGGCAAACTTTTTCACATAATACAGCATTGATGGTTGTAAAACTTTCTTCTATTGAATCTCACAGCTCCTGGATTGTACGTAGCTTATCTTTATAAACAACGTCCTTCAGCACACCCCACAGAAAGAAGTCTGGAGTTGTTAGGTCAGGAGACCGCGCTGGCGATTCCAATCCAGCGATTTTCGAAGTTGACATCTAACCATTGCAGAACAATTAAAGCATAATGGGGGCTGACTCATCTTGTTAGAAATAACAGGTATCTTGATTCCTAACTCTGGCCAAAAATAAGTAGTCAACATTTGCAAATAATTAACAGAATTGACGGTGCCACCTAAGATAAAATAGCCAATAATTTCAATAGAGGAAATGGCTGCCCAAACTGAGACGCCTGGCCAATTTACATAATTGACCAATACACACAATTGTGTCTGTTTATGTGACCGTTTAATTTAAATGTGGCTTCACCTGACCGCCAAATTACTAAAATCAGGATCATCATTAGCCATCTTAAGAAAAGTTTCACAAAATTCCGTTCTTATGTCTGCACCACCATCATGCAATGCATGGAATAAACGAGGAATGTATGATCCCTAGGACTAACGAACTAGGCCCTGACCCTGATCTCCGAGTTCTCCAATCCGATCCTGACGCAGTAGTCCGCTTCCTCAAAAGGACTGGGCGCCACAAGCGCTCCGATATGGACTACCGTCCATAGCCGGAAGAAGAAGAAGAAGAAGGAATGTATGAGGTTAAGTTCTGGGATTGGAGATATAGATGGGTGTAGAATGAAGCGGCTGTCCAGAGTAGACAAGACTAGAGAGGTATATTCGATTAATACATTTATGGACGATGTATCAATTCTTAAACCTAATACGAATTAAAATAAAAGCCAGTGAAGTTCAGAAAATATTTCGTAGATGTTAGTGATGAAAAAACCAAGAGTCAAGTTCTTTAACTACGACTTAAGTTTAAAACCATGGTCGCAAAAAACTAGACTTTAGGTAAAGAACTTAATTCGTGTGATAAAAAGAAGTTTTCCACGACCATTGTTTGTCAAGCTGTATTCTTTGAAAATAGATAGCGTACTCTAAATTCCTCACAATTATATATCATTCCAATGGATTAAGTCTTGTTACAAGCGTTTTTCATTTCTAAAATAAATCAAATAATAAAAAATAAACTTATCATACTACATTCTTGTTTAGTTATTATTATTTTTATAGTTCAATTATATCATATAAGTATAGAATGCGCTTATAACGTGCATGTAAATATACCGCATAAATATCATGCATCAATTTCTTTCTGACACACACCCGTGGTCACTTTATAAAATGACTACTGTCGTTTTTGTCAGTTGTAAAAAAAAGTTGTCAGTTGTCAGTTGTTAAAAAGTAAGCACGCCACCAAACTTATTTAAATGTTATTTATTTGACTAATTATATAATTAAATAGCATTCTTTCCATACTTCATACAAGTTGTAATTCTGCCTAATATTGACTTAACTAAAACTATTAAAATATCAATTGTTTTAAAAAAGCTAGTGGGTTCCCTATTAAGTCAAAAAAATGGAATCGTAAGTTGGATTAAAAAAACCACAGAATTGACAACTATCGAGGTTTTTTAACTAGCGACTTGCTTGGTCGCATGAAAACAAGTCGTCTAGAAAGTTGTCGACCATGGTCACCCCAAAACAATTAGACTAGCGAGTTGTTGACCATGGTCACACCAAAACATTTAGACTAGCGAGTTGTTGACCATGGTCACTCCAAAACAACTAGACTAGCGAGTTGTTGACCATGGTCACACCAAAACAATTAGACTAGCGAGTTGTTGACCATGGTCACACCAAAACAATTAGACTAGCGAGTTGTTGACCATGGTCACCCCAAAACAACTAGACTAGCGAGTTGTTGACCATGGTCACCCTAAAACAATTAGACTAGCGAGTTGTTGACCATGGTCACCTCAAAACAATTAGACTAGCGAGTTGTTGACCATGGTCACCCCAAAACAATTAGACTAGCGAGTTGTTGACCATGGTCACACCAAAACAATTAGACTAGCGAGTTGTTGACCATGGTC